>CAUYQG010085906.1:0-48522 GCA_963574415.1 Tarsius wallacei
CTGAGATACCACCTAACTCCAGTCAGAATGGCAATTATCAATAACTCAAAAAATAACAGTTGCTGGAGAGGGTGTGGCGAAAAGGGAACACTTCTACACTGTTGGTGGGAGCGTAAACTAGTGCAACCTCTGTGGAAAACAGTGTGGCAATTCCTATATTTTACTTTTTAAATTAAAGCCTTCCCTTTTGTAGAATTTTTTAAAATATGTGACAACATACGTACTTTATCAATATAATCTATACACTCACTATGGTATGAACAATTTACAAAGTAGGGACCTCACAAAAACAGGAATTATTTTTTGGAGGACAAACTCCTTGTAGTACAAGCTCCTTCCACTACACACGTCTTCTAGGAACCCATCAGCATCAGTGTACCAGTTAGCATTGTTGTGAGAAACCGCGTTCAGTTTGGGTGAATTTTCTTTTGGAGAGTTTCAATGCATTTGCCCATTTCATGATGGCTGATTTGAGAGTGCACCTTCCCACAGTGCACTTACTTTTCAGCGGTTTTTGACCACACACAGTATGACCACCATGTCCCATCCTCCCTATTTACCTGATCTCACCCCAAGTGACTTTTGTTTCTCCAGGTGGAAAAAGTCCTCAAAAGAAAATTGCCGGAGTCCAGCTCCAGCGGGTCAGGGTTTCCTGAAAGAGGGATGGCATCAGCGCAGGAGTAAAAACATGGACACTGACTCTGCGGCAAGCAGGACAAATGCCGGTTTATTGTGTTTTCCAACTCCTTTTATACCCTACATGTTTTTTGTTTTCAAGGCAATCAGTTTCAATCTAACGAATCGGACATGCGATGTATCTTTGTTCATCCTGTTTTGATCTTTAAAGATTATCATCTTAAACTATAAATTTATAAACTCCTAACATTTTCTAACAATTATCATTTCTTAATATCCATACAAAACTTACTTATTTCTTTAACTATTACATTAGAAATCACTACCAAGTTCTAAGCACCATAATTATCACATAGATTAACAAGTCACACCTGTGACCTTCACATAGCAATTTGCAACTAGCTGGGGTGAAACAACATTTTCAAGGTTTCTTAGCCTCAAGTTGGCCTGACTAGTTTTCCACAATGTTCCACCTGGTGTTTACCATCTGCATCAATTATTCTCTGTCAGGAAGGATGAGTTTTAATGTTTGTAAAAGAAAAGGCTTCCTGGGCTCAAGTACCTAGGTTATAATCTCTAACCAGAATTGCAAACCTCCTTAACAAAGGGAAGTAAAGGCAAGGGAGCTCTAATATTTATGTGATTGTCCATTTCTTAAGCATGATATACCACATGTAGAAATTAAGAAATTGAGTAAATGTAATTTTTGCATTGGCACTCTTCCTAAAAATACAAACTGTGGCTTCTCCAATTTCTCCAATTAGTCGCTAATAAGAAGAAATAAAATCTTACAAATGATTATCTACCTGTACATGATATTTAAAATCTCTATTGATAATTTCCTGGCAAGGCCAGTGAGTTCCCTGACAAACATTAAATCGAGCACCTTCTGGTTTTTTATACAATTTTCCCAACTACAATGTTTAATCAAGTGATTGCATGATCTAATACCAAGATGCTGGGGACGTGGAAACCTCAGGAGGAATTCAAATGAAGGGAAGGTAATTTTTCACGAATTCCCCTCTTGCCTTTTTGCAAGGGGTAGTGGGGGCATGAGTGGAATTTTGTTTTCCATCTTCAGACTGTACAGAACTTTTCGGCTGCACCAATAACAAAAGTAGAAGCAGCAAGGGTCTCAGCTGCCTAGGTTCGCTTTGTGACCCGGGGTCTTCAGCCCCCTGGACTTTGTCAGCAGGCAGGCCTCCATGGCTGGCTCCCAACAGAAAATGTTTTGCCAATGTGGAAGAGGTGAAACAAAAAACAGAAGGAACACTGAAAGGTATCATAGTTGGTAAGTTCAAAAACTATTTTGAGCAGTGGAAAAGTGTCTCAATAGGTGTATTGCATCAAATGGACAGTGCTTTGAAGGTGACTGAAGTTTAAGCAAGTAAGAATAAATACACAATTCTTAATAAATAAATTCCATTTTTTGGTGGATCCTCCTCATATAATGCCTGAAAGTATAAAAATTGCCTATTTTAACTAACTAAAATTAGTGGTTAAGCATGTGAATTCCACAATTCAACCACGTGAGTTCAAATCATGAACTAGTTGTGTTATTTTGAGCAAGGAACATAACTTCTCTGTGCCTCAGATTAGTGAAAATCTACTGAGTCACTCTGTGAAAAGTGCTGAAAGCAGTAATTGAGACACAATAAGTGCTCACTAAATGCTGTCTGTTAATGTTATTGTTCTCTGAGGCTGCAAAAAGGAAAAACAAAGTGCTGCTGCCATCAAGGTTTTTGAGACCTGGTGAGGAAAGGCAGAACAAAAGGTAACCAATTAATAGTACAAGGTTTGTAATGCTGTGAGTCAAAGGAGGTGAGAAGACTGAAGTGATCAGGGCTTCATAATGAACTTGTGACTGGAATTTGGTCTTGAAAGATGAGTAGGTATGAAGGTGTTTAGGAGAATGACAAGCAATCAAGTCAAGGGTATAGCATGGAAGACAGTATGGAGGCAAGAATGGACCATGCATTCATCAAAGAAGAGACATGTTTTTCTGGAACAGACACTTCCTATTGAAGATAGTCAAAGATTAAAGTAGAAGTAGCCTATTGTAGAAGACCCCCCCAAAACAAGACAAGTGTTTTGTTCTTAAAGATTCATGTTCATGAAAGAGAAAAACAATAATATTAGGCTTGAAACTGAGAGTCAAGGCTACTATTAGATAGCAGATACCTATCTAAAGTACTAATGCTATTAAATTATATTTTCCATCATTTGGCATACTTTCAACAAAATAATTTTTACAGAATTGAATTCAATCACAACACTAAAAGTGACATTTGATGAATAATGTACAAAGAGTTCATCTTTAGTGCATTCATTTATTGTTTTTCTTCTGTCTCTTCAACAAGCATTAGCTCTCTAGAATAAGTACTATAAATAATAGGTATATTGTCTATAATACAGATAATAGAACAATTAGTAAAATTGGACTCTGTTCTCAAGAATCCCGAAGTCCAGTGAAAATGATTAAACTGGCTTTAATCATTATGTAATATAAAGAATGAACAAAGTCATATGGGAAATATAAAAAAAATACAATTGGAATTCAGAAGTTGGAGAGGACACATCTGCCTGGAAAGATTAGGAAAGAGGATGGGTGAAATTTAGGCTTAGATTTGAAAGATTCTTCAAAATGGTGGCTGAGGTACTTCAGGGTGAAAGAGTATGAAATGGATATAGTAAACTGCCATGTACAGACCCATATGGCTTGAGGAAGGATTTCCAGAACACATTTCATGAAATGCAACTCTTTCCTTGGGAAGTTAAAATGTATGTGAAAATGGTTACCTATGTCCAATTAAGTTTGAAAAAACGGGGTTCAACTAAATGGATCCAGTTTCACCATTAAAGGACTTCTCAGAATTATTTGCATTATAAATCTTCAGCCATTAATAAATGTTTTCTACTACGGAATCTATCTTCCTCCCAGAATATTTAAAAAGACTAATATTCAATGAATATACATTGCAAAGTAGAGAGTGCTGAGAGGATCTGATGACAGAGAACTTAGAGAGCCAAACTCATGAATTCTGGCTTTCGTTTGGAAGACTTCAGAAAAATCACATCAGTAAGGAAAAGCCAATGTTTGCCTTTGTAAATTGATTCATTATAGCATGTATTCAAAACATAGCATTGGTCAATTGGGAGTCATTTTTATTCTGAAGCTCACTAGCCAGAGGAAAATTGAGAGGAATCTGCCAATAAACCCATTGTAATATTCAAATGATTATGAGCCAACATTTTAAATGTGATTGGGGCAAAAGCATATTTTGGAGAGTATAAACAGAAGAATAAGCCTGGGGACCTGATGGGGCAGGATTCTTTTTATACCTCTATGTATTCAACTGTTTTATTTCTACATTCATGTCATGTTGACTGAACAAATAAATGTGATAATATAGTATATGGGGAAAATGTTTTATTTCTGTAGCTAAAATGTGCTACAGGAATCTAACTTATTGGTACATATCTGAATTTATTATTATTTTCCTACTATACCACTAAGTTGTCTATGAAAGTAGAACAAATGGATTTTAGCTTTTGAGATTCCTATCAAGCTATAAGGAATCATCAAACCAAGAAACCAAAGTCAATGATATTAAGCTTTAAGAATGCTTTAAGACTAAGGAACCAAATATTTGCAAAGCAGCTTGAGCTCCTTAAAACAAAGATGCAACATGCTTAGCTCACATTTCAAAAAATGTGGAAAATTAAGTTGATTTAAAGAGGAATTTTCTCCCCAGGAGAATCTATTTACGCAGCATCTACTTTCATTGCTCTTATACTCCATGAGTCATCAGGAAGTAACACAAAGTCACACAAGAACACAGAGTCCTCCTGGGATTTTGAAACAAATGAATTTGTAACTGCACAGTTGATCCTACTCAGAAGATGATATATACAGGAATTCAGCATAAGGAGAGTTTGATCAGTGCAATTAAATGTAAGCATTGCACCTGTGGAATCTGGAACACGATGTTGCAGTGTGATTTATGAGGCCAGAGTGGGTGGATTTCATTAATTCAAAGTCTTACTATCTAGCATCTTTGCCATGTGGTAAATGTTACTGCCATCTTACCGATGCTTGCAAATAATCTACTGATGGAATAGATAAAATGGGAAACATCTTTTCTTTCACTTTTCCACAAATTTATTGAGTGCCCACTGTGTGTCAACAACTGTGAGAGCCACTGGGAATTCAAAGGTGAATGTGAATCAGTCTGGCTTTCTTAAAAGACAACTAAAAGTCAATGTGATAAGTCTTACGCTAGAAGTAAGCACAAGGGCCTTTGTGGGCACTTGGGAGACAAACTACATCTTTAGTATTTGAAACAGATAAATTAGTTCTAAGAAGTTATGAAGGACTAGAAGGATTTAACTAGGGGTAGCTGGGAGGAGACCTCAAAGATAGGAGGGACAAATGCTCCTGACTCAGATGAGGGCATGACTTATTAGGAGAGATACATGTAGTCTAATTGTTCTGCTGATTTTGAAGAAATAGTGTTTTATAAGGTCAAGGACATAAGCAGAGCTCAGTAAAGGTTTCACCTGTCATGTCAGGGAATATAAAAATTTATCCTTAGAAATATGAAGAGATACTAAACCATTTCTAAGCAATGTAAAGAAAAGACAGAGATCATAATCACTTCTCTTTTGCGGGTCACCCAGTATCTATTTCCCCTTCCTGCTTTCATTTCCATTTCTTCATGTGAATGATTTCTATCTTATCACAATCTTAGGGAGACGGAAATTCCAACTTTTGTGCTGCCCTCAGAAATTGAAAAAGTCTTTGGGGACTTCCACACTACATTCTTTTTTTTTCATGACTTTATGACAATCACTCTGAACAAAAGAAACATCTCAGATCAGCAAATCAAAGGGGAAAAACACTTTTTAAAAACAATGTTCAACACTCAGGCATTCGTATTGCACAACTTCTACTATAAAAATTGGTTCATGTCAGTTCTGGGTCTGATTTTTTTGGCATTCCCTTCCATCTTTAAACTTCCATGTGTCTTTCCAACTCCCTCCAATATATCATCTGTTTGCTTTAGTTAACCAAAGGTTTCTCTAGCTTGCTACCAAAGGAACCTAATTAATATAAGTAATTATCATGATCTCAGTAGGAAGAATGACTTGGAGGAATACAAAAGTTGAGGCATGAAAACTAGTTAAAAACAAGCTGTAAAAATCTAGGCAGGAGATAATAAGGAACTAAAATAATGTAGCAGGTGGGGGATTTGAATGAAGTGAATGCACATAGAATATATCAGGGGCTTAAACTGACAGGACTTTGCAATTAATTAGATGTAGGGAGTGAGGGAGAAAGAATATTCTTGTCACCCAGGTTTCTGGCCTCAGCAAATGGGTTTGATACTGCCATCTACTGAGCCAGGAAACACAGGAAGTGGCACACAGTTAATGATGAAAAAGAGGAAAAGGTGTCCAGTGAGACATGCATGTTGAAGTAGCCCATCAATGGTTAATCGTTCTTGAGTACAGGGAGGTACTGGTAGGACATGGAGATCTAGGTATTTTATATCTTCCCATTTAAAGTAAAGGAAGAAGATGTATCACAAGCCTTGTAGATCAAGTAAAAAGGATGGACAGAACTTAGATTTAAAAAGCAAGCAAAGAAAGAAATCCCACAAAGAAAGGCTGAGAAAGAGCAACCAAAAGATAGGCAGGCAGAAAATAAAAACAAAGTAGGTTATAGGAATCAAGTAACAAGGGGAGGAAATTGTCAAGAGTGCCAAATGTTACAGAGAGATTTAGATAAAGATTAAGAAGTGCTTATTGAATTTAACAGACAAGATATCATTGATGACTTTATCAGTTAGCTATTGACACACAACTGCAACACGCCAACCCCCAAAATCACTTGCTTAAAACAACAGTCATTGATTCCTGTTGATTTACAGGTTGCTGGAAGATCAGCTGATCTGGTCTGGACTCAGCTAGGCCCATTCAGATCTGCTCTATCATTTCTCATTTTCTGCCCGGGACCATCAGGCCAGGCCAGAAACATTCTTTTTCGTGTCAGTGTCAGAGGCCAATAAAGTAAACTCAGGCACATAAACATGTTCAAGCATTTTGTCTTATCACATTCAATAACATTCTGTTAACCAAAACAAGTAAAATGGCTGAGCCCAAAGTCAAAGGGAGAGGGAACATATCTTCCACATTAGTAATAGAAACTGAAAATTAGACATCAAAAACATGGACACATGGAAAGACACAGCATATGGAATCTACCACAGTCTACCTTCCTAGTCACAATTATTCATCCTTCTCACATGCCAAAAAGTTGCAGGAATCCCATAATTTCCATCCAATCATGCACTAAACAATACCAAGACTTTGCAATCCTATTTATCATGCTAAAATGAGCTTCCCTTGATCTGAAGAAATTATATAAAAGGAGAGGATATTAACCCATACAAACTAACATACAATGGTGAAAGCAAGGCAGTATAAGAACAATAAACACTTCCATTCACAAAGAGGAGAAATCAGATAATCAGCCACCAGACCACGGTAATCCTAAAATCACACTACAAAAATGTTGTCTGTTTCTCCTATTGAGCAGGGGCTGTTTCTTTATTAGGCGCTACAGTTCTCCTTTGCTCATGACTTTGACCTCTGAAACATCCTTCTTTTCCATCACATCTCTTTGGCAACCTAAGAGGAAGGTTGAAAGATATGTCATCTCTGATGGCGAAGCAATGACTTGCTTGATGAAAGTTGGAGGTCCAATGGTCTTCTTACATTTTGAATGATCTCAGAATCTTTTAGTCCAGAATGGTAGCAAATATGGTAATTGAGTTGTCTAAAACATTTAGTAGGTTTTTATTAAACAGCTCTAGCAGAGCTATCCAATAGAATGTTCTACAGTGATAAAATACCCTTTATCTGTGATGTCCATTAAACTGACCTCATGTGATGACTAAGTATTTAAAATATAGTATAACTGATGACCCAAATTTTAAATTTTAATTAATTTAAATAGCCTATGTGTGGCTAGTGGCTACCATGAAAAATAATACAACTAAGACTTAATTATGATATTCTGAGCATATTAAGCTGCTGTGGAATCAAAGCCTTGACCTTCCTAGAAGCTCTTTTGTCCAATTAAGAGAGTCGTAAACTTTTCAGAGATCTTATCAAAGGAATCTATTGTCATATCAAGCCATGTAAATGTCAACTTTCTCTATATTTGTTCTCTACCCCCTCAGAATTTAGCTACCTGGAAGGGTTGAGATAAGAATCTCTTTTATTTTCCTACTCAACAGGTTATGGACTCTACATTCCCTCCAAATTTCATTTACAACCTGCTTAGTATTTTTCTAAGCTCATCTCTTATTAAAGTACTCTATCAACCACAGGTAAAAGAAACAAAATTATATCCTCAACATTTTGCTTAGAGTTTTTCTCACCCAAGTTCAAAAATTTTTAAATATGTTTTATATCCTCTCAGTTATGGCAACAGACAATTTCACAAATTGCATCATTGCATTATATGGATTGCCATTTATCCAGCCTCTTATAGCTGTTTCCTCATAATTGACTTGCTCGTTCTAAAACTGATGCCACAAATCTTAAGTATTGAATATGATAGCACCCCATTTCTAGGTACCACTTTTGTAACAGTTAGCTACTGGCTCGAGCATGCTATCTAAGGAGCCATCCTAAAACTCAGTGGCCTAAAACAACAATAGTTTATTTTCAGGAAATATGGCTTTGTTATAGAGCAGTTGATTTAGGCCAGGTTCCATCGGGACGGTTCTAACCTGCACCTGAACTGTGTATCTTTCATCCTTCTCCTGAGACCAGCAGGATAGCCCAGAATTGTCATTCTTATGGAAAAAAGTGAGGGCACAAGAAAGTAATCCCATCACACAGCAGTTTTTGAGATTTTTTTTTCCAGGCCATGCCTGCTAATATAACGTCAGCAAAAACAAGCCACATGGCCAAACTCAATCACAAAAGGCAGGGAAATAGTGGTAGATCTGCAGAGTCACATGGTGAAGAGTGTAGCTATAAGATGAGTAAAAGAATTAAGATCATTACCGCAATCTCATGTAGTAACTTTGGTGATAGAAATAAGTCGACCACTAATGAACAGAGCCAGATTGTAAAAGGTCAAGGAGAAAATGGGAGAAAATTGAAAACAAGACACATAAAGCACATACTTCATAGAACCATGGATTACTAGGGTTAAAAGAAAGCAAATGGGCTATTTAGTAAAACTGTCATTCTGACACTAAATTTATCTCTATAAGCACCTCAGAGAGTACTCATGTTATTTCTTGGATGCCTGGGTTTACAAAAACTTATCACCACTTCTGCTTGCTATACTACACATTCTGAGAAATCTATGTTTTTCATACATCTTTTGAAATGTTTCATGAAACAAGTCAGGGGATAATGAAGTAATTCTACTGACATATGTCAGCTACTACTCGGTATTAGCTCTGCTCTTTATGAGAAGGCAAAATAAGACCACTTTTTCATTTGCAAGATGGTTCAAAATGATTAAACTCAAACATAATGCCCATTCCTCAAATGACCCATCTCCAACCTACCTCTACCTAGTTCCGTTAGCTGTTTCTTATAAAATTGAATGTATGTATCTATCTTATTTGTTTTGGGGGGAATGTAGGCATATTTGTTATAATAGTAGAGCTAATAATTTAGTTTCTTTAAAAATTGTTTTACCTATTAAACTTGCTACTACAATAGTTTAATGGTTGGCACATCAGCAAGATAATCTGCTCATGAGGAACTTCAGGAAGGTTGGTTTTGATGTTGACATAAATGGATGTCACATAAATGGATAACTGTGTATAACAGAATGCTCTCTGAATCTTCTTTGGAAATAAGTGCTCTTACACAAAATTATTTTATCCTTACCAGTGACCTCAATAAAAGGACAAAAGTTTGTTTATATAATCAGTAGGTGACATTAAATTGAGCAGGGTTGCCTGTAAGTAAGAATAACAAAAAGATAATTCAAATTAACACTTGATTAATTAGAGAAATATTCCATCAGAGAAAGGATAAAATTCACTGGGGATAATTGTTAGCTTTTGCACCTAAGGGCTTAAGCCATCAAAGAAAGAAAAGCCAGAAAGTCTGGTTAGACATAAGTACTGCATAAAAGACGGAGATATCAAGATGGTTCACAAGCTGGGAAGGAACCAGTGCTGTTTGGTCACTTCTTTTACTTTAATTATTAGTTAGTTACAATGAATAACTAATGACAATGAGTAATAATATTGATGAAATAAATACAAGAGAGTAACTGCCAATTATAAGGCTGATTTGTAGATTAGAAGAGATTAGAGATGAAGTTGTCAGGTGATACCATTTCAATGGAGTTCATATTTGATGTGGACACTTACTTTATGTCATTGTTGCTGCCTAGTAAACTGGATAAAGAGGTTTTTAGGAGGACAGGACTCCACTGCCCAAATTTTCATGAATTATCTAAATATATCCATTAATATTCCAATAATATAAGACAGATTCATAGAAGAGAAAGGAATGAGAACCAGATCCATATTTCTTACTATTATGGAAAAAAATCACTCAAGACTGCTTACCAAAAGCAGGGCTCTTTTCAGATTCCCATTAGTGTCTGCCTGGGATTCAGCCAATGGAATATTTAATATTAATTTTATTTCTTAAGAGGGCTATGGATTTTTTTATAAGGAAATAGTACAAGTGTGAATATGCTGGCTACATTTGATACTTTTTTCCTGCAAGAAGGTATTTAATGCCAGTAAGTGGCTGACACGAGCTGCCTGCATTTCTGAGAAGCCTCAGCCCAAGCCCTTCTTTTTCTGGATGTGCCTTCATCTCATGTCATGTTCAACTGGGGCCTTATTATTAACACTCATCACGTTTGGGTTTCAGTTATGTATGCTAATTTATTCCAACTTATTCGTCATCTTTTCAAAATGGGTTATTTCCTGTGGACTGATGAGGGTAGAAACGCAAGGCAGGAAAAGCCAGTTATCACCTACGTCTCAGGCCACAGAGTGGTGATGAGGGAGCGTCACGGCCCAGAAAGGCACAGCACATTGAGCCCTGGTCATGAGCACATTTCACGTTTCATGAAATTTCTCTTCTCAAGCAACCCCAAAGACCCCTGGCAGTTAATCTGTGGTGACTTTGCCAAAAATGTAAATGTGAATTGTGGACTTTGTGAAGCTGAAGAGAAAAAAATCAAGTCATTTACTAGTGGGTTCACCAAGTCACTACCCATCATATGTTCTGAAGCGAATGTCTCATGGAGCAAAAGAATGCATATTTGTGTACTTATAAATGTGACAACTTAAAAGTATCAGAATTTGTTACTATATTCATTTAACTAATATTTATTAGGTGCCTATAATGGCCATTAGTGTGTCACTCAGCCTTTCTAATCCTCAGATTTTCATTCTAGTAAACAAAATGAATACTATCCATTTTGTTTGTTTGTTTGTTTGAAGGTTAGGGAGTATCTTTAAATCTGGTGCATTGCTGACACATAGTAGGTGTTTACTTAGTAAATAGTGACAATACTAGTAGTAGTCTTAGACTTTTATTTCTTTGTGGTAAGTCAGAGTTAAGTATGTATGTATGTGTGTGCATTTCCCAAGATTGCAGTTTTTGAATTAGGTTTCAGGGAGAGTAGAGTGACCCTTGGGTCTCACAGTGGTCAGTGGCATTCTTTGGGCCAACTTAACTTGATTTAAACCTTTCATTTGCCATTTCTAGATGAATAATTTGGGAAAATCATTTATTCTGGGCCTCAGTCAAATTGTGTTTAAAATAGAGAAAATAATGTGTACCTGCCTCATTGAGTTACCATGAGGATAAAAATGAATTAATTTTTAGATGTAAAGATTTAGTATAGTGTCTGGGCATATTGTAAGCGTTCTGTAGACGTCAGCTATTGTCATGAATAATAGATTCCCAGAGCTCGAGTCCGTTTTGGACACGACAGGACAACTATCCTAACAGCTTTGCTGAGTAAAGCCTAAACAGAAACAAGGATGAAAAGAGAACATTGAAAAAAACCAGGAAAACCAGGCAAGAGATGACACTAGAATGGAGTAAAAGTAAAAACAATGAAGTTGTGCTAAGTGGTCAGAGTCAGGTCATATCTTGAAGGTAGGCACAAATAATTTGTTGACACTTTGGATATAGGGCTCCAAAGAGGGAGTGGCCATGTGGATCATTCCGAGCAGATAGAGTTATGATTAACTGTGTGGGAAGAACCGTGGGACATAAACTAAGAGTGTTGTTTTGGAAATGTTACCATTAATATGGCTGTTGGGCTTCCCAATGGAGAAGAGGAACCGACATTTGGATATACGCACCTGGGGGTTAAAGGAGGGATTTGGAGTATAGATATAAATTTTGAAGTCATCCTCATGTAGGTGGCATTTAAAATGATGAAAGACTGGGTGACAACACCAAGGGAAGGAGTTCTGATATCAAATAGAAGAAGCCCAAAGATTGGGCCAATGACATCCACCATAAGAAGTGAGGTAGAGAGCAGGAAACACAAGACAGGGGACGGTGGGATGGGATTAAAAAAAACAAGAGAGTAAACTGCTTTTAAGGGTATAAGTTATTCGCTTCTTGTTTGCTTTGAGAGGACTATAAATAATGGAAGTATTCAAAGAAGTTAAAGGGGGTTGAAAGAAACTTTATTGTAAGGAGTGTAACCCTGAAACACACTGAACAATGGAGTGTCAGGGAAGACAGAGTACTAGATAACTCTAGAGAATATACAAGGAGGATTTAAAACCTTATCTTCCAAAACTCTACTGGTTGTACAACTCAACTCCCATTTTTTTCTTCCAAGGTTCTAAAATATTATCAGCCCAGCTTTTGTCATGTGTCTATTACTTCTCCAATCAATAATAGCCAGGGGTCAGGACTGCATTGTACAAGATGTTTATCAGGAAAATGATGTCAGTTTCTAGAGAAAAGGAAATTGTAAACTCAGTAGATAATCCAAGGAGAGACTACAATTTAAAAAATTAACAATAAAATCACTTGAATAAAAAAATCTTATTTCCAGATATGTTGGTTTAGATGCTTAAACTTGCTAGTAAATTTGCTATGGTTGTTATTTATTTTTATGTTTTATTTTAAATATGTGGGGTACAATTCAGGATTAGGTATACAAGTGGACATCATACAGGTAAGGTTTGAGCCTCCCTTTGGTCCCCACTTTGCCTGGTTTGAGATCAGGTACCCTTATTGATGTTGTGTCCCCTCCCGACCACTCCAGCAATATCCAACTACTGCCAATCCCTTTCTTATAGTAAATGTTCTTATAGTAAATGTTCAGGGTTCGCTTATGAGTAAGAACATGTGGTACTCAGTTCTTTGTTTCCGTGATAGATCATTGAGTATTATACACTCTAAATCCATCCAAGTTGTTGTGCAGCCCATATGTTTGTCCTTCTTTATGACTGCTTAATATTCCATCGTGTATATGTGCCAATTTTTTCTTATTCAGTCCAGTTTCAATGGGCAGCATGGTTGGTTCCATGTTCTTGCTATTGTGATAAGTGCTGCGATAAGCATGCATATGCAGGTATCTCTTTTGTAGAATGACTTGAGTTCCTCCTGGGTCATATGGAAGGTCACTTTTTTTTTTACCACTAGTCCAAGATAAACACTTAGAAATGTTTTCTTATCTTGGTGGATAATATTGGATTTCAGAAATGGCAACTTGTTTAATCTCAATGCCATCTCCAGTCAATTTCAAGTGGAAAAAGGCTCTGAGGTCGTACATAAGATTTGTTAACAGGGAAACATTAACTTCTCTGGCTAATGAGGTCTGCTATACAAGCTGAAGGGACAAGACCCTGCAGAAACAAGATGGTTTATTCATTCAAAAAGCACTGATTGAGCATGTGTCCATGCCTGGCACTGCATCAGGCAAGGGGAGAGATGAAGATGAATGGATAAGGTATGGTTCCTTGGCCTGATGAGACTTACAGTGTGGTGAGAATTATAAGAGATTGTCCCTAAAGTTTATTCAAGCTTTAAAACTGCAAGAATTCCTGATTTGTCTGGAGGTATACAACCTACCTGCTGCAGAGAAGCTCTCTACCCTTTTCCTTACTCACAGTCCACCGCCTCGCATAAAAGTATAAAAAGAGGGATTATTGCATTCAGACAGCCTCTTGGTTGGGCAGTGACTCTGTGCACAGGAATGACAAGCAAATTGCAAAACTGGGCAAGTGAAGACAGCTTTACTTCCACTGCCTTATGGAACGATCTCAGCTCTTACCACACACACCACTGTTGCACGGCACACAACGATAACCTTCCAGCTGCCAACTTCGCACATTGGATATGGCTGCCACCAAAGATGGTACTGTAGAGCGGATTTTGCACAGTTCCTACTCCTGCACCACTAGCTTGTTATTCAGTCTGAGACGGGCCTGTCAAAGTGGGAAGCGTAAATAAAGTGCTCTTGTGTTCACTGCAAGGAGAATGGTAACTTAAGTTTCCACAGTGTGATTATATTACCTGGGAGAATCCCCAAAGTCCCTATTTCTTCCTTCCACCCAATCAATATGTACCCCATCTGGGGCTGTGCTCTGAGTTATATTTTTATCAATTCGAGTGGTTTTCTTCTTTGTACATAAGCCTCTTGTGAGATTAGTTAATGTGTGCTAAGATACTTACATCTAATCATTTCGTATATACCAGGGTGCCAACACAACATATACACGTTTTAAGAGATGCTAGCCGTAATCAGGTGTCTGGATGCAAATGGTAACCACTTTGAGCACCACTTGTCATTGCAGAAGTCAAATGTGACTTGCATTCATTTTATGGAGTATTACAATTTGAAACAGTTTTTTCTTCTTAAAATGTTTATACATTTTTTTGGCATCCTCTCTCTATATATGTGTGTTTTTTTCCTTTTTTTCTTTCTCTTTCTTTTTTTTTTTTTGAGTTAGAGTCTCACTCTGTCACCCAGGCTGGAGTGCAGTGGCATGCTGATGGCCACCCTGCGTCAACCTGCTGGGCTCCAGCGATCCTTCCGCCTCACCCTTCCAAGTAGCTGAAACTACAGGGGCAGGCTACCACGTCTGGCTATTTGTTTTTTAGAAAAGAGGTTTCTCCAAGTTTCCCAGGCTAGTCTCAAACCCACGGGCTCAGGCAATCCACTTGCCCCAGCCTCCCAAAGTACTGGGATTACAGGCTGAACCACTGAGCCCGGCCTATGTGTGTGTCTTTAAAAATGAGTTTATGAGTATGTTTTATCCAAATCCAGGTAGGCAGCAACTACATCAAGGAAATTTGTCTGCCATCATCCCGCTGGACTTCCAGTAGTACCTCTGCCATCACTACATGCTGGAGAGTGTTTTCTTCTTTTTTCAGCCTTCAATATTAGACAGCGGTCAGTGTTGTCAACTGAAACCAACTGGAGCCATTGACCTGTTTGCTCTTTCGCAAGTAGGAAAGGAAGTAAAAGCTATAAAGGAAACACTTGAGAGTCTTGGCTACCAAAAAAATTACCTTTGGGCCATGGGTAGCTCTTTATTCCCTCTTAAATAACATGCTACAAGTCCCCCTATGCAGTCTCTCTTCCCCCAAATAGCCCAGTGTCTCTGTTTCCTCTGCCATCTTTTGAGTTGACCTGTAACTGCCAGAATGATCTCTTTAAAGCTCTGCTTCAAGCATTGCCAATCTCCTGTATTTAAACTCCTCTGTGACCTCATTTTGCTCAACGAATTAAGGTTTAATTTAATTAATTAAACCTCTCAAATGGATATGTAAAGTCTCTTAGAATCTGGCCCCTGCCATCCTTTCACCACTTCCCCCCACTTCCTCTCTCTGTCCTCTTTCTCTTGCACATCGTCACCATCCTTCTTTTACTTGGGATGTCTACCTCATCCCTTCTATTTAGCCCCCTCGGTCACTGTAGTTCCCGCAGGACTCCTACGATCGAACTTTCCTTACTTCCTCAACCAGATTTACTTTCTTCCCCTTTCAATCCCCCGTAGACATATCTTTCTAGATTGATGTCTAATTTTCACATATCAGATGTGGATTCTACATGTCTGGCTTAGTGGGTTTTGATTCAGGCAGCCACCACCCCATCTCAGGTATAGAACATTTCCACCTCCCCGGACAATGCCACTATACTCCATTCCCAGGAGTCCTGCGGCCTCTGAGTTGGCCACTCACGTGACTTCCATTACACCAGCTTGGCTCATTCTAGAACTTCATTTAAATGGAATCATACAATGTGTACTCTATAGTACCTGGGTTCTTTTGCTCAGTGCAATGTTTTTGAGATTCTTCTATGTTATTAGTTGTAGCAATCTTTTTTTTTTCTATTACCGAGTAGTATTTCATTTTGTGAATGTAGTTTCTTCTTTATCTTTTTTAACATTTCAATGATTTATTTGTGTTCCCACTATGTCAGTCCATCAAAATATGAGGCATGCCAACATTTTTACATTTCTTATGAAGCATTACGATAATTTTGTAAACTTATTTCTCTTCGGTATTGCATTTTCTGTAAAAAGAAGGGAGTGAGAAGGAAGCCACTTATTTCATTCCTGTAGTATTCTAGGTACCAAGCTAAGCTACCTCCTTTAACCCTCACCGCTGCCCTATGAGGTAAAGACCCGTTTTACAGATGAGGAAACCAAGACTTGAAGGCGTTAAGTATCCCACCTCATTTTACACATGTTGTGAGGGGAGCACAATTTTAACAAGAATGCTCCAAGCTTTAAAGCACTTATTTATTTCTGCATCATGCTTTGCATTCTATGTAAAATCCTACAACTGTGCTTAGTATGCCATTGTTTGTTGAATGGAGGGATATATTCGGTACTCTGTAAGCATCCTTAAAAGGTGCATTAGGTTGTGGTACTCTGTAAGCATCCTTAAAAGGTACATTAGGTTGTGGTACAAATATACGATGGAATATAACGCAGCCATAAAAAAGGACAAAATTATGAACTTTGCAGCAACTTGGATGGACTTAGAGTCTATAATACTGAGTGAACAATCACAGAAACAAATAACTGAGTATCACATGTTCTCACTCATAAGCAGACCTTGAACAATTATTGTAATACTGTAAAAGAATGATTGGCAATAGTGGGAAACTGCTGAGAGGGGGCGGAGAAGCAGAATCGGCAGTAGTGGGAATCTGCCTGGGGAACGGGGGACACACCTCATCCACAAGGGTACCTGCATAATGAACATTTGTATTCCAAAACCTGAATTGTACCCCACATCTTTAAAATTAAAAAAAAAAATTTTTAAGGTTCATTATGTTGTGGTACATATACATGATGGAATATTACACAGCCATAAAGAGGGACAAAATTATGAATTTTGAAGCAACTTGGATGGACTTAGAGTCTATAATACTGAGTGATCCATCAAAGAAACAAAGAGCCGAGTATCACATGTTCTCACTCATAAGCGGACCTTGAACAATTATCATAATACTATAAGAAAGGGATTAGCAGTAGTGGGAAACTGCCAGGGGAGGTGGGGCACACGTCATCAACAAGGGTACCTGCATAATGAACATTTGTATACCTACTCCTGAATTGTACCCCACATCTTTAAAATAAAAAAAATTAAAAGTTGCATTATGTTAGACCAATAATCATAGAAACAAAAGTACACAGTAAGCCTGTGTGATGAAATGTCCTAACTAACCATCACTACCCAGTCCTAAGGTAGGTAACAAAGTGACAACGGTCAACCTTCCTAGGAAAGCAGTAGGTACCTGCTATTCTTCCCATGATATTCTTGGATGCATAATTATAGCCGTTTCTCATATTCCATCCACTAGACTTTCCATAATTTCAAATCTTTCTTCAGTTCTTCCTATTTCAGACACTCTTGTCTAATGTAATAGAAATAATACAGATTTAGGATCCTGAAAGACCTATATACAAATTTTATTTGCACCTACTTACTACCTTCGTGAGCTTGGATAAATCACTTATCTAAGCCGCAAGTTCCTTATTTTCAAAATGATCTCAACATTTACTTTTCATTATTGTTGGAAGAATTTGTACAGGTTTGCATAGCATTTTTAGCACAATGCTTCACACAGGATTAATAAATATTTTTCATGTTCAATATTGTGATCCCCAAAAACCAACTCTCCCTATTATTCTTATCTCCACTGCCTAGTAAATATCTCTTGGGTTATCTGTTAATAAAGAGAGATCAACACACAAAGAACATGCTGGAAATAATTTAAATATAATTTTTATGTAGTTTTTAATAGTTCTGTAAGACTAATCACCACTGAAAAAGAAGTCTTTGCTGATTGTTGTAGCAGGTTCTAAATATTCCATGTTTTCTATATATTCTATTTTTCTTTCCTATGGAAAAACTATTTTTGGGAGGAACCACAAAGTTTAGTTCACTTTCCTTGCTAATAATAGTTGGCACCATTTTGTTAAACAACAACAACAACAAAAAAAAAAACTCTTGAAAACTCACCAGCCTAGTCCTGCAGGAAGGGAGAGTCTAGGACGTTGTTTGAATGAATGACACTATAAAGGAGTACAAGGTCCAACAGTTAAATTTACAAACTCATCCTAGAAAAAGTGCTACATGCCTCACCGCTGAATATCACTATGGTCATCTTTGAAGTACTCCCCTTGGAAAGCTAGGCACCAATGCCTAATCCACCTGTCAAAGCAATTTTAGAACTCCTTTTCTGGAATGACCATTGGAACCATTGTGGAATTACCCTTGACATCCTGAAGGTCATTAAATATCTTCCTTTCAATAGTTCCTTTATCTTCAGGTAAATTTTTTTAAAAAGTCATTGGGCCCAGATCAGGTGAGTAGGGAGGGTGCTCCATTACAGATACTTGTACACTGCTGCCAACATAAGCATACGTGGCAAGTTCAAAACTTAAATGTCAGACTTCAATAAATAAGCCTCGGTTCCTAGCTTCCCAATGGGAGTACTTAGAAGGTGATCATAGTGATATTCAGCAATGAGGTATGTAGCACTTTTTCTAGGATGGTTCATGAACTTAATTGTGGAACCTCATTTATTTTAGTGGTTAAATAAGTAGACTGTAGAGTCACCATCTGTCTCAGAATCCCTGCTCTCACATCACCAATTGTATGATCCAGGACAGGCACTTACCCTAATCTGCAAAGTGGGATTGATAATACTGAAATCTACTCACAGGGTTGTTGGAGAATGAAGTGAAATCACACATGTAGCATGCATGAAAGATTGTCTGACACACGCAAGTTTGCAATAATTGCATTTAATTTTTATAAGCATAATAAGTATGATTGTTGTCAGTATAATGGGGGTCATAAGTGAAGGTCTGCCTTAGCCAATTGCCAGTTAATATAGTAACTGAGGAAAGCATCTGTTTGGTTTTCCCCAGTGAACTTGTTTTCATGTTTCTTCTCCAGAGATTATTCTTTCCTGATAGAAAAGCACAGGGCATATGAACCTCCTAAAGTATTAATAGGGAAAACGGTTGTTTTCCACAGGTATCTGAGCTGATCTCTCCCTTTGAAAACCACAGTGGCTGGATGGAACCACAGTTGGAGAAGTAAAGAGTAGAGTGGTGTCTGGGTATGAAGACTTGAAAACAAGTGTATTTCCATGACTAGACACTGACTAAGCATACACAAGGTCTACAAAGAGCAAAAATGAACCTCCAAGGAACTCACAAAAGGGGTATGAACTTTAGATAGAAGCCATGGAAAAGAGAATACTACTATCTGAGGTGTCTGATTCCTGGTGAAGCAGACAAGCCATGACTGCATTAAAGGGGGAATCTTGACCCATGAGGTAGGAAAATTATACCCAGAGGAAAATCCAATGTGCAAAGGAAAAGACTTATCTAGAAGAAGAGGAAGAGGGAGAAGAAGAAAGCAGAGGAGGAAGAGGAGGAAGAAGAGGAAGCAATCATATAAAGACAAGGGGAAGTGAAATGAGCTCAAATAAGAACCAGACCTACGTCATGGAAGGGCTACAGTTTATTCATTTGACCACTGTCTCTGAAACCTTGAGCAGGTAGAACCTGAACTCCACCTGTTTGATATACATGTAATTGACTGTGGGAAAGGACCTGATGCAATGGATTGTAAATAGATCAATATTGTGGTTCCCCAGAACCAACACTTATTATTACAAACTTGTAAATAGACCACACATGTGGTCAAATTATTCCTCACTGGATTTCTTTGAATCTAAATTCAAATGACAAATGTCATTTAAATGCTATTAAGCATCAAATATCATTGAATTGACCAGACAACAGTTAGACAAATTTATGGTAAAATTATCACTCAGAAATAGAATGTTTCAGAGTAGATGATGTTATTTTAGGATACACTGGAAAACCTTCAGTCACAGAAACTTTGGGGGAAAAAAACTTACCTGGATAATAGTTTTCTAAACAAATGAACACACATAGGATTTTTTTAACAACATGACTATGCTGATTTTCAAAATGTAAACACTGTTGTGGTCAAAAGCTGAGAGGAGAGTATCCCCTCTCATTAATTAGCTTATTCCTCACCCTGGAAGCTGCCTTTGGGATATCTCCTTGTCATTGGAATGCTCTGCAGAACCACAGAATGAAAGCCCTTATTTCCAACCCTCGGGATTAGTACGCAGCTCTGGGTCTATGGGAAAGAACACGTGTGAGGGGTGCTACCTAGGAAAGGGTCTTCATGGGGAAAGCCCCAGAATTGGGGTGAAACACAAGAGCTGCTTATGGAGACAAGCCATGACTGTATAAAAAGGGAGGTCCTGACCCATGAAGCATGAAGATTGTACCCAGGAGGGGAGAAAGATGTACAAAGGAAAAGCCTCAGCTGCAGAAAGAGGAAGAGAAGGAGGTGGAAGAAGTGGTGGGGGGGGGGGAGAAGAAGAAGCGATGATTCAAACAAGAATCAGGCCAAAGGCATGGAAAGGCTACAGCTTATTTCTTTGAAAACTAATTTTTGATGCTTTACCATGTGCCAGAGATAAACCGATATACAAGATCGATAAGGACCTTATTAGCATGAAACCTGCATTCTAATGAGTAACTCTAGACAATGAATCAGAGAATAAATATCTCAGCTGGTTTTCTGTTGCGATGACAGACACCTGAGACAGGGGTAATTTGTGAAGGGAAAGCGGCTTATAGAACTCATTGCTCTGCACTCTAGGAAGTTCAAGATTGGGCAACTGCATCTGGCAAGAGTCTCATGCAGCATCAAAGCCAAGCAGAGGGCATCACATGGTTAGAAGCCCATGGGAAAGCACATGCTCAAGAAACAAGTGTCCACATGCAGAAGAGAAGACGAAGGACTCTGACCTGCTTTATAACGCCCTGCGCTCTCTCTTGAGAACTTATCTGCTCTCTCCAGAGAACTTATACAGTCTCTAGAGAAAGAAATTGACCCATCTTAATGATCTAATTGTCACTTAAAGGCTTCACCTCCCAATAGTCGAAGTGGAGACAAGACAGGTTCCAACCATAGCAATAAATAAAAAGGATTCTCTCAAATAAAGATAAACATTAGGAACAAAATAAGAAGGATAATATGATCAATATTGACAATGGGACCAGGGAGCATCAGAATAGGTGTCCATTAACAAGGTGATATTGAGGGTAAGAACAAAATAGTAAGACATTATTGGTTATGAGAGGTTTTGAAGGGTGGGTGCCCCAGGCAGAGGGCAAAGCAAGGATAAAAGAATAAAATGTTATATTCAAGTAAAATATGGCCATATGCCTGAAAAATGTAGGAAGAAAGACTTGAAAGTTCAAATGTTGTTGTTATTATTATTGGAATGAGAAGTTATTGGAGCATTTTAAGCTGGGAAGTGACATAATTTTATCTGCATGAAAAATTTTATTACTGCTTAGGGGGCCATGGATTTTAATGGGGCCACAGTAAAAATCAGGAAGACCAGCTGGGAAGCTTTTCCAGAACTCTAGGCAAGTAAGATGATATCTTGGGTAGAAGTGGAAAAGAGACAGAGAGGTAGACCGAGGCTATATTCTAGAAATACAGAACTTGTTGATAGATTAGGTGTAGGTAAGAGATAAAGGAAAGAATAAATACGATTCCTTTGCTTGGGGCTTGAACAACTAGGTGTTATGCTAAAATGGAGAAGACTGCAGGAGAAACGGGTTTCAGTACAAGGGAAAATGAAGACTTTGTTTTGTCCCCATGGAGATAGCAAGGAAGTGGTAGGATATACATGTTTCTAACTCGACAGGCCAAGGCAGGAAAATTAAATTGTGAAGTCAACAGCCCACAGAATGCTAGTTAAAGCCACAAGGGCAGATGAAGTTACCCAGGAAAAGTATGCAATTAGGGAAACATAGGACTCAACACTAAAAGGTTGTAGTTTTTTTTTCCAGACTCATTTGACCTGCCAAGGGGCAAGCAAAAAGCAAGCAAACTTTTCAGTTTATCAAGGTGAGGCTTAATGGGGCATGTAAGATGGAGAGAGAGTGAAACTGATAAACTGGGAGTGTTGCAAGTTAAGTTTTCCAGGAGTAGATACTGAGAGGAAGTTTGAGGTGCAAGATGTTTTTTAGGGACCAGCAACTGTGAAAGGAAGAGGGAGGATGCAGGATTTGGGATTGAAAGGAGTTAATCTGGAATGTAGATGCTACAAAAATATCTGGTCAACCCGGTAGAGAGCTCTGGAATGAATGTTGCACATCAGAATTTTCCCACATAACTTTATTAGGTAGAAATGACTGGGTGTCTTTGATACCTCTGCCTTGCTAAGTCAACAGGTGCAGATGGCCTTAGGAGGGGTGAGGCTTCAGATGAGGTGATTCTGCAGCTGGGGTCAACTCTGAAGGATTTGAGAGTTACAGGTTGTCTCATGATGGCATTCCCTACACTGGGCAGCAAGTCTCTCCTTGAAGGAAAATCTGGACAGCCCATCTCTGTGTCTATCACCAAGAGGATAGGAGAGAGAGAGTACTAAAATGATAGACCAAGGAATTCAAGGCCAGTAGGAATGATCTCTTCTTTACATTATATGGAGTTTGCTATGTGCCCATAGTGTGGAAGGGGTGGTGTTAAAGTACCAAATAGGGCTGACAATCCTAACTGATGCCTAACTGATGCCTATCCCCAATGTCAGTCTGGAAAGAATTTCAAAGTTTGTGAAAACCGCAAGCAGCCTTAGACCCTCAGACCCACCTGTGTGTATTCTAGCCTTCCTTTGAACACTCATCCCTCATGGTTATCCAATCCCCCTAGAGAGGTTCTGAATGTCCAAGTGTTTTTTATGAGAAGGTTTAGACTCTTCTTTATAACAAGAGGTGAGAGCTTTTGGAGTTTAAGGGAAGTTTCAGTCACATGGGATAACTTAAATGTGTTCCAACAACAAATTAAGGGGACAAAACAGATGACTTCCTAAACAATCTTCCTTCCTGGTGATGTCTATGATTGTACTTTAATTTGGCTAATATATACAAATTTAAGGAACTAGCAGCAAAGAATTATGTTTGAAGATTTTTTAATTGTAGATTTCAACTCACATTTCGAGGGCGATGTGAGTTAGGAAATAATATCAAGAAAGCCTTTTACTTCTTTTCATTTTACTTTTACATTGCAGTGGACAATAGAATACACACCACATCTCACCCTCTTCCTTACAAGAATATCAGTCTCCTTGGTCACAGACCCCACTGTGAACGCAATTTCTGGCAACTCTACCATGAGCCATCCTTTTATCTGAAAACGGTCGTGCAACACCTTGTGGTTGTCATCTGTTAATAAGAGGTAAAATGTGCTGTACCGCCCTCTTTATTTTCTGGAAATTACATGACGAAAAACAAGGGCTTTTGTTGCTAACCAAAGACTGTTTCATCTTACTCTGTGATTGTTTTGCACTGGGGTGGGGGGGGATTATTGTAATGACAAATTTAGCAGCCCAGGCTATTAGTGGCTAAGTTTAGACAAAGTCTTTACCCTAGTTACTATGTTTAGACTCAAAAATGAAAATATTATTCCAAGATGGAATGAAAATGCTCACCCATGCTTCTCACATGGGAAAGAAGTCGCTGCTGAATAGAATTTGAATTGGTTATGAACACAATGCAATTATTCTATCGAAAACATTGGCTGGAGAAGTACTTTTCTAAAGATAGGAACCAAATAGGCTGACTCTACTTCAGCGCAGTTCCTCCTCCCCTGACGCAGACTCCAACAACCCCCAACACACACACAAACAGATGGAAAAAATGCATTATTCTTAATTGATCAGTGACTGACAAGCTTTTATCACTGAGCACCTGCTTGCTGCCCAGAGAAAAGAAGTATGCAGAAACAGGAGTCGAGATAACCATGACGATTGCCACACTTAGGACCTTAAAGAAGCCACTTCCTCTCTGAATCTGTTTCCTTACCTGAAAATTGAGGAGTCCCACGAAACAAATCTCTAAAGCCCCTTCCACACCTAAAATTCTATAATTATATCCTCAATGAGAATAATTCAGGATCTCTGACAATCCTGCATAGGTTTCTAAAAGCAATGCCTGTTTCACAAAATGAACAAAGGGTCTATTAAGCAAAGAAGCAGTGGGTGGGGGGATGTCAGGCAAGCACAAGACCAAAAATTGGAGGTGTTTGCTTTGTGTCAAATATGAGCCAAGGCACTTTATAACATTATATCTCACTGCATTCTTTCCAAAACACCATGAGATTGTATTTACTGTCAGATGGACCTAAGGTGAGACTGTTAAAAAAGTAAACATGTAACCTAACAG
The DNA here is from genome assembly GCA_963574415.1 of Tarsius wallacei. Lineage (NCBI taxonomy): Eukaryota > Metazoa > Chordata > Mammalia > Primates > Tarsiidae > Tarsius > Tarsius wallacei. The sequence continues at coordinate 24,432 of CAUYQG010085906.1, forward strand.
GGCCTTTGAACCCCAGGCAAGGTCACATTGCTTTGAGGATTTCAAGCTTCCCTAAACACATGTAAAACTTTCCCCTACGTATAGACTAATTTAAGCTGTAGGAACTTCATATGATAAATTCATTCATTTCTGTTTTAATCTTTCTAGATGGCTTCTTTTAAAACAAATTTCAAAATTTGAAATCTAGCATACACTCAAGAGTCAGTTGGCTTTGGAATTCCTACTTTGTGATCATTCATTTGAATAGTCTGAGTTGTAGTTTCCTCTCTACATAATGAAGAGAGCAATGCTACCTTACGTTCTGGTAGGAATTGAATGAGTTCAAGTGAATTAAGTATTGTGTTCTCTACCTCTTTCCTTATAGGCAAATATATTAATTCCTTTACATGACTTCATTGTCAGTGCACCATATTTGAACATTGCATGAGGACAAATTTCCAACCCTGGAGGACCTAAAATATGAGTTATAGGGGAAGCAGTCATAGAAACAAGAACATTAACATGTTACAGGTTATGTGTGAGACAGCAGTGCTCGCCCAAGAGTTTATTTGCACTGTTACTTCTTCCAGCCTCCCCCATGGTTAGGTTAATGCCTCATCATGAATTCTGACCAGTGGGCCACAAGCAGAAATGACTGTCACTTTGGACAGAAGTGGGAATGAATTTTTCACATTTTCTCTTTCCCTGTCAAAGTAATCCCTGGAGCTAGTTGCAAATACGGTGCCCACCATAAGATGGTAGAGTCTCTCTCAGCCTATGTCACTGAATGACCTTGTGAAGGAACATTCCCCACCAAGCATACCAGACATGCAAGAAATTGAGAAATAAATTTTGTTATATCAAGTCATTTAGATCTGGGGCTTTCATGCCATAACCTACTCTATCCTAATGCCCTGATGCTGTAATAGAAGGCTCTTCAGGATACAGATGGGACAGAGATGAAGAAGTTCTGCCAGGAGTGTGTCTAATTCCACTTGGGATGTCTACACAGGGTTTATAGGGGAGGAGGTTCTTGTTTCAGTTTTGAATAGTAAACAGCTATATTCACCAGAGAGCCCTGGGAGTTTGGGCGCTAGATATCATTCTTCTAAGCATTGACGACAGCACGAGGAATGACATGAAGCTATGAGTTTTCATGCTAGAGAGAATTGCAAGTAGTTTATTCCAGTGTGTACAGCCGTCCCCTACCCCACCTTATCCACAGTTTCACTTTTCACCATTTCAGTTACCTGTGGTCAACTGTGGTCCAAAAATATTAAATGGAAAACTTCAGAAATGAACAATGTATGAGTTTTAAATTGCATGCCATTCAAAGTAGAATGACAAAATCTCGCACCGCCTGCTCTTTCCTGCTTGAGACGTGAATAGTCCCTTTGTCCAGTATATCTACACCATCTACATTACCCACCCCTTAGTCACTTAGTGGCCATGTCTAGGTTATCTGATAAAGAAAAACACACTGTATATTGGGTTCAGTCCATACTATCCACAGTTTCAGGCATCCACTGAGGAGAGTCTTAGAACATATCCCCTGTAAAGAAGGGGAGATGGCTGTGGTTCATTCTGCAGTGTGGTGTGGTAAAAGAACCTCAGTGAAAAATGGCATCTCACAGATGCGTGTGCATTTCCAATCCCTCTAAAAACAGAAGGAAAAGAGGGAGACAAGCACTGGTAGAGATGAAATTCTAATGAAGACACTCTTCATCTACTTTATAATTTTGCCTCAGGTTGGCCCTGATTAAAAATAGAAAGAGTCCAGTTTCATCACTAGTATTCATTTCTATGGATGCCTACGTAAAGTAGAACACCCATCAATTCCCACCCCAAATGGTTTTCAAGCTAAAGCTGCCAATTATCCAAAATGGCTTCTTAGTACGCGATGTCCATATTCCACCTGGGGCTCTCTGATCCCATAAAACTCATTTAATGTAGGAGCTTAATTACATGGAGCTAGATCAAAGGCCTTAGAGGTGAAAGGCTAACTAGGGCATTAAATCCTGAACCACTTAACAGTGGCCCCATCACTTGGCAGAACTGGATTTTAAAATAGTGTTTGAAATATATTTAAACTGAAATAAATAAAACATATTTTCCCATAAATGATGCCAAGTCCTGCCAATTAAATTCATATCTATTTAAAAAAAAATCTTTAGCTCTCAACAAATGCTGGCTGCTTTTTCCCACTAAAAGCAATTCTGAGCATTCATGCTCTCACTTCTTCCCTGTATCATTATGCCGTGTTCCTCTTGTTAATATTTAAAGCTTCTGAAACTGTTTTTCCCATATGCTTTTGGACTAAATGCAAAACTTAAGTTTTCCATTTTTATAAAGGCTTATATAAAATAATCTCATGTGCTGCTTATTAAGAGAAGAAATTACTAATATCGATGATCATGAAGTCCTTACTAAATAACAAGACAGGAAAGAAAAAAAAAAGATTGATGAGAAAGGTACCTACCTTTATTGTACTGTACTACTCACCATTAAACCTGATTAATAATAATGATATGGCAATAATTATCATTTTTGAATGTGAAATGCCAGGTACTTTTTCAAGCACTTTGCATATACTCTTTTATTGTATATAGTCATTACTACTATACAACTGTTTTTCAAATGAAGACATTTAGTATCAGTAATTGGAAAAACTTGTTCAAGATTACAGGATTTTAAATACTGAAGTTAGAATATGTGGCCACATCTAACGTCAATTGAAATTACTGTGTTATTCTGCCTTTAATCTTTATAGTTGGTTTAGCTAACTAGATATGATATTTGAAGCCACAAAACATTTGAAGCTAGTTGCTGTATACTCGATGAAAAGAGGACTATTCTATCATATGAATCATAGATCTCAAGTTATGAGATGAAATTATAAAGTCATAAAATCAGGAAAACTGTCTTTTCTGACTAGAGAGACTGACAGATTAGCATGGAGACTTTAGGGACACTGAGATTCTGAGAGCAATAAAGAAGAAAGATACATTTTCTCTGTCCTGATCGAATTGGTATCCCAGCTAAAATTTAATGGGCCGGGCCTTCAGAAATGGGTGGAGCATCTTTGGTAAATTGCTGGGAGAGCTCTATCTAAAGTTAGTTTTCATGAGGGTCTTCCTACAGAGCCATGCAGGAACAGATGGTTCCAGTCAGAAAGTCAGAATCACCAGAGGAGAGGAAAAAAAAAACTGACCATAACAAGCTGTTTTTTAGACTTATCTCCAAGCACATCTATCTCCTTACTCATCACTCAGTGCTAATGAGAATAAAGGTGAAGGGGTGGAAGAGGGCTCCATATAAAACAAAAAAGTCTTCTTTCACTTAAAATAAACCCTGATTCTCTTTAATCAACTCTCCATAGCAGCTCACAACTTTGATACGAACATTTACCTTTCTCACAACCCAAGTATGTTACTTCACTGGTGGAATGAAGACATCAGACCTTGACAAGGCATGGTCTGGCTCTTACAGTCTCTGCCAGCATTGGGTTGCATCCTTCTTTCCCTTACTCTCTGTAATTTAGCCACTCTGGATTTTTTTCAGATCCTGAGAAGTTCCAAACTCTAACTGCCACAGAGTCTTTGGATGTTTCTTCTGTTGTGATAATCTACTCTTCGTTCCTACTCTATCCATCCTTATATTACCTAGTCACCTTTTATTGATCCTTCAAATATCATAGCAGTCTCTTTATTTCCTTTAAAACTCTTCCCATGGTTGTAGTCTTATACTTGTGTATGTGTCATTATGAGATTTATTTGCATAAAGTTTTGCTCTTCTACTAAGGTGGCTGGCTGCTTTTCCTCACTATTTTATACCCAGCACCAAGCACCATGCCTGGAATGAGTCAACATTCATTACATGTTTACTCCAGGAATAAAGGGACATTGATACCCAAGGAATGCTGCTTTTAGTACCCTCTAACAGGATGTAAAACAAGAGAATGAGAGCCATTCTTCCCTCTTATAAGAGCAGCCCAGCTATCACTTTGTGTACCATAAAAGGAAGAAACTGCCAAGAGTTAGCAATACACTGTAACTTCAGATGAAAAAATTCTGTAAAAACCATAGATGCTCCTAGAAGTGTCTGGTAAATGTAGAGAAACCCAGTAGTAGGAGTCCAGGCAGGAGACAACACAGTAACATCACAAGGTAACTAACCAAACTGATGATGGATATATTTTCCAGAGCATATTTGAGATACCTTCTGAGAACTCTCAGCATATAACTCTGTAAGGTTTTTAATTATCTGAATTTTCTGATTTGATAGATTGAGGCTGATCTACTTAAAATTTCAAGAATAGTATGTCAATTCCCTACTAATCCAGACCAAAGATATGGCCCTGTTGGAAGAAGAAAGTCAGTCATTGCTGACTCATGGCCCGTGATTAGAGTGTGAGTGCTGGATACTTTGTTCATAAACCACATTGTTTTAGGAAAACTAGAAGACAGTGTTGTTTGGGATTTCTACATTTGGCATGTCATGTTATCTCTAGTTTTATTATTTCTTAATTATTATTCTGTATTTGTAGAGGCAACTTCAGAATTTACCAATCCTCAAAGTTTATAATAACTTATTTCTGTTGATGTGTTTTATAGTTATAATCCTAGATGTTTCCATCTTTCTAATACTTGGAAACCACATTAGTTAATATGTCAATTCCATAACAATCCAAAAAGAACATGACATTAAGACATTAAGCATATTATCCTAATTTGCTTCTTGGGGTAATATGTTAAAATTTTTCCCCATTTTGTTCCAGATGTCTTTGACTGTAGTTTGTTCCCAAGTGGGCAGATGTGGTACTGGACCACTGAATTCTTTTGGCTGAGCTAATGTAATGGGAAATTAAGTCTTGGCACTGCCTTTGTTACCCCTTAAATTATTACCAATTCCTGTTGTTCATTGTGTAAAGGCACCTTCACCTTGTGCTCATCTCTCCTCTCATGTCCTTAATCCCAGCAACTTCTGCTGGTCCTGACAAGTTTGCTGGCTAATATATCCAGACCATTAATATAAAACTAACATTCAGATACTTGGTGACTCATGGTCAATCCATTTATTTTCATCTCTTATTCCTTCAATTTAAAACTGACAAATAGCAAAACACATTACGTGTGAATTCTGCAAAGGATAGCCTTCTGTCAGGTGAAATCAAGTTTTCTGTAGGTTTTTTTGTGTGTCTTTTTGTTTGTTTGGTTGGTTTTACAGTGAATTTCCCAACATCTTCTTTCTCCAGCTCACTCCCTTTTACCTCAATTTTTGCCAAGATTTTTTTCATTTTCTTCTCATTTTTCTGAGTTACCTAATTTATATCCACGAAGCCACTTTTAGGTTTATATTTTCAGTGAGGATCTCACTTATGAATGTATCGCTTGTAGGCATCACAGCTACTGGATATGGTACCTTCGGGATATGCAACAAACAAATCAAGTCAATACCTACCAAGTTGAATCCATCATTCCCTAAAGCACAACCAGCTCCCTTCCCTCACTATTATTTCAGTGACCACCAATCATGTCCACCTAGTCTTTCAAGAATCTTTTCCTATCCTCAAGACCTAATCAGTTGATTTTTCTTCCTGGCATTTTAACTCTTATACCTTTCTCCTCCATTCAATTCATGTCTATCCTGAAACTTCCCATCTTCAGAATTTTATCACCCCACACCTCAATTTTTACAGGAAACTCAAAAGATTTCTCCCTATATATGGACAGACCTTGTTTAATACATTCTTCTCAAACATTCTGGAATAATTTTTCTAAAACATGCGATATAATTATACTAAGTCTCTGCTTAAAATTATTTAATATCCTCTATATCGCTCTCAGGAAAAAAGTCCAAACACATTAACACAGCATCCAATGGCTTTCCATATCCCTTGTCTACTCTCCAGCTTCATGTCTTCCCAAACCCCTCCATTCAATGAATACTACCACAATTCCGATGAACTTTTACTTTTCTGAACATATGCATTCTCATTCTTCCTAGACTTTGAACACAAGACCCTGCTTGCCTGAAATGCACACATTCCTTCTTTGTCTAGGTAAATTCTATCCAGTTCTCAAGATGCATCTCAGATGTTATTTCCTCCAGAAAGGAGTCTCTATTTCCTCACCCTTCCATCAGACTAATTTGTGACCGTCTCTCTTCCACTACAGCGGCCAGCATAGTTGGTAATATCTTGTCATACTCATTACAATCATGAGTATGTGACTGAGTTTCAATTGTAGAACATTATCTATTTTTGCAAGTGCTATGATTTCAATTATCCTTTAAGTACAGTTTTTACCAATGATACTGATAAAAGGTGTTAAGTTTCCTCTGTATACTTCATAAATTATCTGCTGACAGTTGCTTATTCTATAGGAATGTCTTCTATTTCAGCATCAGAGTCAAATCCTGTTTTTCTCAGTCTCTTTGTCCTACCTTACTGTGGAGATCAGGTGGGTTTTGGTGGGCAATATGGCTAACTGAATGTACAAAAAATATTCTGCCCTGAGAAGAAAATATGAATACTCGATCTGCTCTTTTGTGTTGTCATTAAGTATCCTACATGACTACTTCTGTGTGGCTACCTCACACCCATTATTAGGAGAGGTTTCTGCTATTGCCACATGTGACTTCCTTCAGTAAGAAGTCTTTTTGACTTGTGTGTCTCTTACTATGAGCCGATTCAAGTTTTTGAAAAGTACTATTGAATTTTTGCAAGTCTAAATGAAATCGATTCATTGATAATTAAATAATAACCAAATAAATGAAGACTCTTACCTTGATTTTAGTTAATGCAGTTTTAAAGTAATTCCCCTCAATGATGCAATATAAATTAATAGTGCAAAGGAAGATTTTTATGCATCTTAATAGGTGTAGAAACATAAGGGGTCTTCAGGCTTTCAGTCAATCCCCCCAAATGGTGCTTCTTGAGAATTTTTTTTATGCTATAATAAAAACTCAATCTGTTTAGCAATCACTTTTGTTTCAAATAAACTTCATCCATGTAATAAAAATTATCTTTTATTCTTCTTTGGAATACATTTGTCAAAAGATAAGGACATCTGAGTCAGCATGCATCATTCGTCTAACACAATTTTGGTTTAAGGAGATTTTTTCCTCCTACCATTACTATCATCCAGTATGATCTTAGGTCAATATTTAAAATTGTACAAGCTTTTATCTGTGCTTCAAAACAACAAATTTTCAAATGCCAATCACATCTACTTCCTGTGCTCCTAAAAAGAATGTTCTTATGGAATGAGGACACTTAAAAATTGTATCTTGTTACTATCCAGAATATTTTTCCATCAAAAATCATTGAGCAAACCAAAAACAAAATCATCATGATTTTAGAAATGGTAATATAATAACTTTTCTTTCAAGACACTTGTCTCCTTGTCTAAACTATGAAAAAAAAATCAATCTTCTGAGTGTACCAATATAATTAATTAATGTCCTCATAATACATATGTAATCTCTTAAATAATTTCTTTCTTAAGGGTTATTTGCCACTATGTATGTGAGACACACATTACAGTATGCAAAATGCTCATTAATTGATGAGCAGCAAAGTTCAAGGAGAGGAGTTCTTTCAGGCATCAGTTGTGTTGGAATATTATACTTATTGTATATTTTCTACTACTGTAATGGTACTTTCTAAATTACTCCCAGTTGCATCAGTCAAATAGCAAAGATTGTGATCCATTTCTAAAATTTTTAAAAAATAATCCTGAAGCACACACAATGACTAGAATTTTGTAATCCCAAAGTCCACTCTTTAACCCCCTTCCCTTAGGAATTTAAGCAAGACGGAGGTATCAACCCTGATTTATACTATATTTGCTCAAAGAGCGATAGCCGCCTATCTAAATTTTTAGGTCAGACAGTAACAGAGGCAAGTTTTATAAATCCAAATTTAAAAGCAAATTAATAAAGCCTCCAGTGATTTCCTGAGAAACCAGACAACATATCTTCATGAAGGATGGAATTGAAACTCCTTGATCCCAAAATTTCAGAAAATGTCCTTTCAGTTTACAAGGAATGGAAAGCAAGGGAGAAATAAACATGGAGACAGAAAGAAAAAGAGAGAGCAAGCACAAAAGAGATTGCTGATCTCAGTAGTGACATCACCTCTATGTTTCTGTCACTTGTAAAAGATCGAAAAGCCAAGAGTAATCACACATAAAAGAACATCTGGATTTGGAGCTGTTCCCTACTTTAAACACTGTAGCACTTCTCAAATACATGAATATCATCCTCACCAGATGCCACAAATAGAAATACATTTATCAGACACATTAAATTCCACATAAAATAATATAACAATGCATTGATTCCAGATTCGCTTAAGTTGAGGTTTTTCAGGGGTGGGAAATCTACCTTAAATCTATAGGGGAAAAAAAATGTCCTAGCAAAAAGCCAGCCTTCGGTCTATACATATCTTCACTAGCCCATGAACAATTCATGGTTATTTGGCATCTATTAGTTATGTCCCAACTTTGGGCTGGAAAAAAAAACAGTTATGGGAGTAGATGTCACCAGATTGGTGTGATGTGAGACCATCTGAAAGGTTCCTCGATCCTCTGAACACTGCTGGATTCCTTGTCACTAGAGAATTCCAAATCCCACCATTTGGATATCTGTTCTTTTTAATGCAGAAAGATTATATCCTTGGAGTCTACCTGTTATAGCGCCAGTATATTGGCTCTGTGGTAGAGACAGTATGATTCTGTGCAGATTTTTATTCATCTATTTATATACTATGTATTTATTCTTTGACATATATTAGGACCATTTTATATCACTAGGGACAGAATAATGTGCAAAAGGCATAGTTCCTGCTGTATTTTAAAATTTATTTTAAAGATGTGGTGTACAATTCAGGATTAGGTAGGTATACAAGTGGTCATCGTACAGGTAAAGTTTTGCCCTCCCTTTGATCCCCACTTCGCCTGGTTTGAGATCAGGTACCCTTATTGATGTCTTAAGAAGTGTATAGTCAGTACATCCCATGAGTCTAAAGGTATATTATTAAAGGATTGAATGCTGTCAGGATGGGTACCAGAGAATACAGTATGAGGAGGGGTGGAGGAAAATGTGACAGTTGTGAAAAAAGAAAGGATGTTTTGAGGGGTTTTTAAACATATCCTACACTTTTCTAATATTTATAAACAATGGCCAGATCAAAGGCACACTCTTGATCTACAAAGTGCTCAAGTATATAACCTACAGATGAGTTCCTTAACACTGATAACTGGGTCTGGGGCTTTATTTTAGATTGTAATGATATTGTCATATTTTGTTTTAATTATAAATAATTAAGCATATTTAAAGTACAAATGATATTTTAACAAACCTTAATATGCATATGTCACTGTGAATATGTTTTACATCAACATTTCACCATATATCTGCTTTCTTTCTGTATGTGTCTTTGAGTAAGTATACTTATAGCAAAGACTCACTTTTCATATCCTTTTTCGCTTTCTTCCTTTTGCCCCAAGAATAACTAATATTCCAAGGTTGGTTCATTCTAAATGAGTAAAGTCTTTTGACGTATATTTAATGAATGCCTACTATGTGCTAGACATTATTCAAGGTTTTTGAAATACGTCAGTGAACTAAAAAAGGCAAAGCTTGCTACCCTTCCACAATTTACACTTTAGATGGGTAAGACATATTATAATCATAATCATCAAGCGTAATTAATTAGTAAGCATGTTTTATATTGCGTGAGAGAGTAACCAATGCTGTGGAAAAATAAAACAATAGAACAAAATAAGGAAAACTGGGAGCTGAGGGTGCAATTACAAGTTAAAAAGTAACAGAGCTATAATTTAGAAGGGCTAAGAAGGTAAGGAAGTGAGCTTAATGGATATTTGGAAGAAGTACTTTTCAAACGAGAGAATAAGCCAGTATAAAGACTCTTCAGTCAAAGTTTATCTCGCATGTTTTAGAAACAAATGGGGCTTCAGCAGAGGGAACAAATAAATACAGTTAACGAGATGATAGGAGCTGGATCACGTGAGGCTCATATGAACTCACTGATAAAACTTGTTCTTAGAGAAATGGGGAGCCATTTGGAGGGTTTTAAGCAAAAATAAAACATTATTTAACTTATGCTTTTAAAAGGAACATTCTGATGTTAAGAATAGACTGAAGAACAGTAACAGTGGAAGCAGAAGTACAAATTAAGAGGAGATGGAAATAATCAAAAGGTGAGGGTGACTTGGATGGGTAAGGATATTAAAAAGTTGTAGGATAATGCCTATACTTTGAAGCAGAGACTAAAAGAAGAACATCATTCTTAGTCTTTGCTACAGTTATTTGAACCTTTTTCTTTTAAATTGCTACTCCCTGATTCCATTGCTTGGATGATTATAGTAGAGTAAAAGCAAAGTATCACATGTGCTTATTAACTAGATGTGTGCCTATTAGAAGATGATGACCCATATCCTCTGCAACTATGAAATTAAGGTTTGCTGAAGAAAAATTAGAGTAATTAATCACATTATCATGCGTCACTCAAATAGGCAAGAACAAGACTACAATGGAAGAAAACATGGAATCCAGTTATGAATTTGTAACTTAGGGGAAAATTTTATATCTGCTGAACAACATTCAGATTTCAAACGTGACTCAGAATCACTTTATTCCTTTAATCAGATAACATTTTATGATGTTTTAGTAAGCAAGCAAAGTTTTTGAAGAGAAGTATATTTCTGCTAGCAGTTTGCTTGTCTTTATATCTAAAATATGTTAGCCCAAGGAACACAATCATTTCTGTCTTTCATAAAATTAGCAAATTGCTAGATCCTATATCATTTTTTAAAATATTTTCTTTAGTGATTTTCAAAGATTCTTTCTTTTCGTTCACTCATCAGTGTGCCTAGGATATATCAACCAACTGATCAAGGTACATTTTCACTAGAATAATGATTCCATAAACACTCTGAGCCCTCAGCTTCCTCATACATCATTAGGGCCACTGCCATATTAATATCCTCCTTGGTTCTATAATATCATATGTAATGTGTAATTTCTTATCCTAATGTGCTGTGGGTTGGGTCTCTACGAAAGCATTCCAAGTCATCATAACGTCAAAAAGTATACAACAAAAATAGCTTGAAGTGTAAGAATACAACAATAATTCAATTTCTATAGATAATTTAACATAATTTTCTCATAGTTTATTGGAGAAAATATTTGAAAAAAATAAATAAGGGCACTGAGAATGTAAATCATAAAATAGTGTGATCAAATTAAAGCGTATGCATTCAATTTTGTACTTTCAATATATAAAGTACAGTATATAAGCAAGACGGGGGAATAAGAAGCCCCAGACCCTCCTTCCTTCATGGAGGTACCTAGTCAACAGCTACACATGGACAAATTCCACAAAGCAGTTAAAAGGATCCTACATCTCAGTTAAGAGTGAAACCAACTACAGCAAACTGGTAAGAAAATCCATGGCACTCATTTGGCATGGTCCTTCATGCTAGCTCAGCACAGCATGACCAATAAAAACTTACCAGCTCTCAGCTTTTCTTTGGGGAGGAAGAGAGACTTAAGCGCACTTCCAATGTTCAGACTTTTGTGGTGGGAACTTAATGAGGAATTTGTTTCTGTGTTACCTGAATCTAAACACTGACAGGAAAGGGAACCAGGTTGTGGGCCACTGAAAATAAAGACAAGAGTTTGGACCAGTACACATTCACAGCCATAAGGCCCTCTCCTGATCCCCACTGGCTCCACACAGAACAAGTGGAAAGAATTTCCAATTTTGAGCTTTTCCCTGGAGAAGGAAAGAATTAGAACATATGTCCAGCATATACCTTGTAGAGGGCTTCTAGAGGGATTGGTTTCTGTCTCACCTGTCTCAGGATGCTATAGTACCTGGCACAATCTAGATTCACAACAGCCAAGGAGAACAAAAAGAGAACTGGGAGGCTTGCTGCAGCTCCACAAGACCTGTGGTACAGGAGACAGTAGCCAATATTACCTAGCAGCCTCTCCCTCAGTGGGGAAAGTGAAGAATGGAAATAGCATAAAATACTCTGCCTTTTGGAGTTGGCCACTTAGAGGACTGATTTCTGTCTTGCCTACTTTGGAGCACGCATGCAGCCTGGCATAATCCAGAATTCCCGAAGGTGCTGTGAACAAAAGAGAGCTCAGTGGCTTTTAGCAGCACCAGAGACCATACAGATAAGCACCAGAGGGAGCAAGAGATCTTGTTCCCCTGAAGTAAGAAGCAAATAAATCCTTCTAACTGGGAATTTACACATCTAAGTCTAGAGAAGACACCTCCATAGATATGAGAGTCTCCCAGAATATCAGCCTGGACTGATTGCTCAAAGTCTTTGCCTGCATGAAGACAGTCCACAAAGACTAGGAGAGGTGGCTGTTTTATCAAATGAATGAATTTCAACACAAAGGTATATGGCACATGAAGAAACAGGAAAACATGATCAGTTAAAGGAACAAATGTTTCTTAAGATACCAACCATAAAGAAACAAATGTATATGAATTAACATACAAGCGATTCAAACTAACCATCATAAAGATGTTCAATATGCTCAGAAAAATAATGCAAAATAACAATAACAAAAACAATTTTTTAAATATTTAAAAGTTAAGCAGAAATTTTGGAGCTGAAGAGTACAATGACTGAATTGAAAAATTCACTAGAGGGGTTAAACTATAGAAAAATCAAGAAAGATCAAGAAAAAAAATCAGCAAATTTAAAGACAGTCATTAGAAATTATCCAATCAGAGGAAAAAAAGAAATGAGTAAAAAGAGTAAAGAAAGCATAAAGGACTAATGGGAAATTATCAAATAGACAAATATATATTATATAGAGTTTGAAAAGGGTTGGGTATGGTGGCTCATGCCTATAATCTGGAACTTTGGGAGAACAAAGTGGGAGGATCACTTGAGACCAGCAACTCAAGATTAGCCTGGGTAACATTCCAAGAACCCATTTCTACCAATTAAAAAAAAACAGTCAGAAAAAGAAAAGGAAAAGAAAGATTATTTAAAGAAATAGCTTAAAGTTTTCCAAATCTAGGGAAGGAAATGGATATTCATATTCAAGAACATGAATGAGTCCCAAATAGGCTGAATCCAGAGAAATTCACACTGAGACACATTATAATCAAATTGTCAAAGGTCAAAGACAAAAAGAAAATTTTGAAAGCAGCAAAAGAAAAGTAATTAATCACATCACCCACAAAGGAGCCTCCAAAACAGTATTAGTGAAATTCTCAGCAGAAAGTTTGTAAGATGATATATTCAAAGTGCTGGAAGAAAGAAACTTCCAAACAGGAACACAACACCTGGAAAAACTATTCTTTAAAAATGAAGGGGAAATAAAGATTTTCCCAGAAAACAAAAGCTGAGTGAGTTCATCTCCTCTAGACCTGCCTTACAAGAAATGTTAAAAGGAGTCCTTCGAGTTTAAACAAAATGGTGGTTGGTATCACACCCATTTCTAATAGAAAACACAGTTTAAAAGCTGGGTAAATTTGATGGTGTGAATTAATATGAATTAATAACGTTATTATATAAATGTGACCTAGCTGAATCTGTTAAGTTCAGAATCGAACTGAACCTTCCCACTGCTAACTCCCAGACATCTATTTGACTTGATATGCATTGTTATACTTTAATATACATGCAACATAGCTTCAGCATTCCGGGGACAAAGAGTTAGGAGAAATCCCTACCTTTTCAAAAAATTCAGCATAAAACTGGTAGTGCAGAAAGGTTTCAAACACTCACAGAGACTTTTGGTATTCTGAGGGTTTTAAGATGTGGGAAAATGTGACACGAAGCCCTAATTTTAAAAGTCACCTTTCTTTGTTGTTTTTTAATGAGTATCTTTCTTACGAAGAATATCATCAGTTCCAGCTGAGAGGAGAGGTTGGCCAACATATTTCTCCTTATCAACAAGGAGACCATGGTGGAGGACCACAGATTAATTCTTTCTGAACACCTATTAAATAACTTCTGGAAATAAACAAATAAAGCATACCAAGATTTGGACTAGGGCAGTATTAGGGTTACAATCATCTGTAGGGAAAGATTCCTAATCAGTAGACCACCAACGTTTAAATTATTCATAATATATCTTAAATCATGTTTACAAACTGATAAAAAAGAGGAGCATTCATTTTATATTAGAAAATATATTTTAGATTACATTGTAAAAATAATTGAAAAGAAAATCATATTTTTCTTTTAGGTGATGGCATAAAGACATTTGATAAAAATTAAATAACTTCTCCTGATTAAAATGCCTAGAAAGCTAAGAAAAGGATACTTACTTATGAACATCATATCACAAAATAATACCTAAAGCAATACTTAATAACGAAACAGTAAGAGTACTTCCCACTGATATCAAGAACAAGACAATGATGTAGACTGTTTCAACTATTATTTAGCGTTTTCCTAGAAGTTCTATTCTAATCTCATAAGGTGTTAAAATGAAAGGGGTAGAAAAATTGTAATTATTAGATTATATATAAGTTTATGTGACTAGAAATTCCAAGAAAATAAAATGAAAATTCCTAGAATCAGTGAGAGTTAAGTAAGAATGTTTTTAAATTAACACATATCTAAACTCTTATAGAAAACAATAATAACCAGTTAGGGACTTTTTTTTAAGAGCCGGAGTTACGTATCTATAAAAGTAATCTAGAAACATCACAAAAAAGAGATATGTGAAAACTTTATGAAGAGGGTTATTAAACTTTTCAGAGTCATATGAGAAATTTTATAGTTAAATATGGAATGTTCCATTCCATATTCTTGGTGGGAAGACTAAACCTTGCAAAGGGTGCACATAAAATTTTTACCTGTTATTTAAAATGTAAGTATTTTTCAATTTTTTTAAATGAGTAGAAAAAACTTCTATAATTAAAACAACTAACAAGTACACTGCAGGGAAAAATAAGGCTAAATGAGACACAGTAGTAATTTGTGATCTACTGTACACTTTGCCAAAAAAGAATAATGAACAGAAACAGTAATGCAGGAAGGTCATTTAACAGTGTATGTGGGGTATACTTAAGGGGACAGAGACGGAGTATGGAAGACTAGCAAGAAAACAGCCATGTGACAAGGGCTAAGAAAGCGAGAAGAAGGGAAATAGTGAAAAGAAGAAACGTCTTTGAGGAAGAACTGATTATGCGCATAGAATAGAGGGACTGGAAGGGAGGGGAGTCTAACACCACAAGTATTTCGTCTTGAGCGATTATGGTATGGAGGGGTAGAGAACCAATGGGAGGAAGAGGGAAGAGAAGCAGGTCATGAGTTCCATTTTGGCCAGAGCATGCTCTAGAAGCTGTAGAGTATTCTCAACAAGTTCAAGATATTCTCTGTGCTCTTCATGCAGATGTGTAAGTTAACTGTGATGATTGTGGTACCTGGAACATGAACATTGCACAGCTAGTAAATGTCTTCAAAGAAAGACACCCATGAATACCGAGGCGGGGGGGAGGGGGGGGCCGATCATAATAATGAAGGAACAGGGGGCTATATAGTCAAATGTATGGTTCAAAATAAAAAGGGAAAATAAATTGTGATGTATAAGATAAATATGAGTGTTATTGCTTTATTTAACAATGATACTGTTATTTCAAAGAATATTACAGCAGTTTTCTATGTAATGAACTGAATAGAAGCTATGTTATGATTCTGTATTTTAAAATGTAGTCTTCATATAAGCCTGAACAGTAGTCAGTCTAAAAGTTGATCCGTTTTGTAATTCGGTTAGATCGGAAGCTTCTTGAGGATAAGAATAATTCTATTTGAAATTCATAAATCTCATATTCCATAGCACAGTGCTAGATTTTTCTCTGAATCTTAATAAAGAAAATCTGGCAATGAAAAGTGCCACATAGTTATAAAATCTCTGAGTCATCACAGCAGATATGCACAAAGTTATTTAGCACAGGTGTTTCCAAAGTTGAGACACGTTTGGGGAGTAAAAGGTACCTGTGGTTCTTAGACTCACACTCCTGGTGTGATTCTGTGCTAATGTTAGTACACAGAGATATAACATTAAATGTGTCATATTTCTGGGTGACTCATTAGCTGGTAGGAATTCGTTACAGAAGAGCTAAAGCTTTCCAACATGTCTATCTTTATTTGGCAATTTCTATGTTTATATTTCCTCACTTAGAGAAGATTCCAGAGAGTTTGGAAGCACATATAGAATATTAGAATAGCTTAAAGTTTTATACACCACATATGTTTTTGATATTCCCCTATAATGGAAAGTCGAAACTTCCTTACATGTTTTAAAAATATACACTAACCTCTGCACTTACATGACACTGCAACTATTTATATAGCACTTATTTCATATGATACTAAAAGAGGTATCATAGACAAGAAAGTGATTAGCTTTATTTGTAGGATTAGGGTTTGGAGATTGAATCAAACAGGGAATCATTTATGAGTGAAATGATATAACATTATAAGAGGGAAAGTTATACATAAATACTGATTCTTCAATTTATTAGCTATGAGATTTCATAAACTCTCTGAGACTCTACTTTCTCACCTATAAAATAAAAATCATAATATGTACCTCCTAGAGTTGTAATGGGGACCAAATGAGATAATGTATATGAAGATGTTGCCTGATACATGGCTAGCATTCAGAAAAAAAGTAAGAGAGGAAGGGAAGGAGAAAGAGAGAAAGGAAGAAAGAAAAAAAGAGAGGGAGGGGGAAAAAATTGATATTCTTCACTATACTGAAAGACCCGTGGCACAGGTCTTCATTATGTTTACTAAAACACTGTCTTGCACATAGTAAGCAGTTATTAAATATTTCTTAACTTAATGAATGAGTTAATCAAGATGATAATTTTAAAAGCTGAATTATGAAACAATACAAACAATTCAGTAAGAGGCACCAAGATAAACTATACTAATTTTTCAATTTACTGAGATGTAGGAGTTTGATTAAAGAGTTTTCCTGTTGCCTCATGATTTTAATTTTTGACTACCAAATAGTTTGAATCCTAGCTTAGGATTTTTTTCTGTATATTGCTTTTTTGAGTTCAACTCTATGCAAGAACAATATTTGGAGAGCATTTATTTATTTAATAACTATAATTGTAGAATCTCAGAATTCCCTCTTTTGTATATCACTTGTTAGATAGAGAAACAGACTACAAAAAAAGAAGGGAATTTGAAAGGCTATCGACTATGTGAGTCAGGATGGTATGGGAATCAATAATATCAGATTTTTGTAACTCTCATTTTTCTCCTAAAACTAAATGCAACTTTTCCTTTCAACACACTACCAGACAACAGGGGGAAAAAAGATAAGATGACTTTATAAGGTGAAAAAAATTTAAGTTTCCTTGGCATTTATATTGCTCTGAATAAATCTGACTGTTCACATGCACAGAATGGAGAACTTGAGGTCAAAATTTAATTCTGTTCAACAAACATTCCTTCAGTATCCATATGGGCAGGTTTTGTGCTGGGTGCTGTGGTTTGATATGAGCCCTCTTGGAGCTCAAAGTCCATTGGTAAAATCAGACACGAATTATCACAATAAAAGCAAATAAATATAGCAAAACATATTCCATGTCTGTGACTGAGTTATTCAACATCTACAACCTTCAATGTTTTCTCACCTGCTAAATAATAGAAATGATAGAACCTGTTTTAGGTTATTTTATGAGAAGTAAATAAGATAATATCTACAAAGCTTTTAGCATAACACCTGGCATATTGAAGCCACTCAGCAACGCTATTACTAGTAATCAGTTTATATAATACTAAACTAGGTATCATGGACAAGAAAGCAATTAGTTTTATTTGTAGGATTGGGGTTTAAAGAGTGAATTCAACAGGAAATAATTTATGAAGGAAGTGATATAACATTATAAAAGTGAAAGAGAGCACAGAAAGTTATGCATACACATTGATTCTTTAGTTTACTAGCTACAAGATCCCATAAACTCTTTGAGATTCTACTTTCTGACCTAGAAAATAAAAACTTTAATGTGTACTTCATAGAGTTGCAATGAAGACTAAATAATATAATATGTGTGACAGTATTATCTGACACATGCATGCATTTCAGAAAAAGGAAGGGAAGAAGGAGGAAATTGAAGGAGGAAGAAAGAAATTCTGAGAGAAAAAGAGAATGAGAAAATAAGAGAAGAAGAAGGAACAAAGGAAGGGAGAGAGAGGCGGAGGGAGGGAGCAAGCAAAGATAAACAATAAGACTGCTAGAGTGTTGTATCAGTTATAATTATCACGCAACAAATAACCCCAAAACTTCATGATCTAAAATATCTAGCATCTCCAGTTTGAGTGGTCCAGAAACCAGGTACAACTTAACTAGATCCAGGTTCCCTGGTTCAGCTTCTCTCAGAAGGCTTTGGACAATGTGTCTGCTGAATCTACAGTTCTTGCAAGGCTCAAGTGGGAATGGATCCACTTCTAAGCTCACTTGTGTAGTTGCTGCCAAGATTCAGTTCTTCACAAGATGTTGAATCGAAAATCTCATTTCCTCATGGCTGTTGCCTGGAAGCCATCCTTAGTTCCTTGCCAAGTGGGCTTCTCTATAGGACAGCCACAACGTAGCAACTTGCTTCATCAGGAGAGAGAGATGGAACTCACAGACTTTTAAGACCTGATCTCAGAAGTGACATCTCATTATTGTTTGCTGTGTTCTACCACTTAGAAGTAAGTCAGTATATCTAGCCCTAACACAAGGGAGGACATTGCACAAAGGGTTAAATACCAGAAAGCAGGGATCACTAGGAGCCATTTTAGGAGCTCTTGCCTACCACAAGAGTTCACACCGAGGCTAACATTTATCAATATAGTGGTTAAAAACTCGGGCTGCTACAATATTGCCTTCATTCAAATCCTGGCACTATTGGTCAATAAATTTATCATTCAGAACAAGTTACTTAACCTTTCTATTCCTCTGGGGTTTTTTTTAAATCTGTAAAACATAGATGAAAATAATTTCTATAACATTAAGTGTAAATAACAATATGTAACATATAACTATTTACATGGTACCCCAAAGTAAAATCTTCATAAATGTTAGTTTTTGTTATTATCATCGTTATGTGTAAATTGTTGAAAATGGAGGCAAGATGCATCAAGCCACAGAGTGACAGAAAACAAAAGAGAAAAATGATTCAAGGGGGTGTGTCTGTTCTTGCAACCTGTCTCCCATAGGCATCTCGGAAAGACACATTGTCTGGATCAGGTCAGCAGTTTGAAGCAAGCTCTGCAAAAGGGGTATTATGTTCTGCTGCAATCAAAGTCATATGGGAACAAGAAGGCAAAATGTCCCCATTGTCCCATAGTTGGATGGATGGGTCGTGTCACCATTGGCATGGGAGAGATTTCCTGATAATTCCTCCAGGTGAGCAAGCAATTTTAACCAAATACATTGATTTAGTCTGGACATCTGTCCCTTCCAAATCTCATGTTGGCATGTGGTGCCCAATGTTGGAGGTGGGACCTTGTAGGGTGTTTGGTCATGGGGGCAGATCCCTCGCGGCTGGCTTGGTGCCATTTTTGCAGTAATGAGTGAGTTCTGCCTCTATTAGTTCCCACGAGATGTGATTGTTAAAAAGAGCCTGGCACCTTCCTCCCCTCTCCTTTTTCCCTTCTCTTTCACCATGAGATGTGTGCTCCCCTTTGTTTCCTGCCATGAGTGGAAGTTCCCTGAGGCCCTCACCAGAAGCAGATACTGGCACCATGCTTCTTATAGAGCCTGTAGAACCATGAGTCAAATAAACCTCTTTTCTTTATAAATCAGTCAGTCTCTAGTATTCCTTTTTTAGCAACACAAATGGACTAAGATATATATCAAATCAGAATATTGGATCTTCCCAACCCCCTCCCCTAGAATAGAAAATCTAGAAATATGGAAGAAGCAATCTCAGTTTTTATAAATGGTAAAAGCTGTTAATTTTGCAGTGAATTTTATACATGTTTATTCACAGCAGAGAAATCATGTTATTTCCAGCTCCTCTTTTTTATTGCTAGTAAGCCTCACAGAATTACAACCAGTAAAATATTCCCCTTACTCTTGGGTGATCATGAATTTCCCAGTGGAAAATGAATAATTTTGTTGTTTTGCTACATCATAACTCAAATATTTGGACAGGTTGCCACATGACATTTTCAGTTGTCGAATCAAGAGAGTGTTTTATACACTTAGGAATCCAGGTACATATATACATATTTTTCTGTGCTTACTAGGAAAAATATATGTAAAGGAGGCTCTTGAAATAGCTTCATGCTCTCATTTTACAGGTGAGGCTAGAGGGCTGGCAGACTTGCTCAAATTACACATCTGTTGGACTACAGTAGAATATGTACTTATAATGATAATATAAGGCACTCCACCAGATCCTTCCCATTTCTGCCTCATGTAAACCACAAACCAAATATTTATTATTATCCCCTTTGCAGATGAAGAAACTGAGGCTGGATAATTCATTCATTTGTTGCTTTAATATTTTTGAATTCCTCCTATATGTTTCTACACGAGACGTTGGGTGCAAGATAGTGAGAAGACTCTTAATTTCTGCAGTTGAGTTTATATTAGTGTAGGGCAGTGGGAAGGCACAACAATCGGGTCAATGAGCAAATAAGTATGTGAATTCAAGTTGTGATAGGTGAAGGAAGCCACCAGAGAGCTGTGTGAAGACCAGAGAAGAAAGGGGAACCAGCCTGAAACAGGTGTCTGAAATAGTGATACTGAAGTTGAAACTGGAAGGAGAAGTAGCCAATTAGAAGAAGGAAAGTAGGAGTTCCATAAGAGAAAACAGAGAGGACAAAGGACCTAAGGCTGGAAAAGCCTCTCGCTTGGTCCAAGGACAGGAGGAAGTCTGCAATGGGCTGAGTAACTTGCCTGAAGTCACTGGGATGAGCACCGAAGTGGGTCACGCCCAGGCTGCCTGATTAATATCCGTGATCCTCCCACCTTCCCTGTGCTCCTACCAGGAGGGGCTAAAATCCCCATCATCATAAACCTCCGTGTGCTCATAAAACATCTTCCTTGTAAAAACCTTCAGAGGTGACATCGATTGCAAGAGAGACCTTCACCTTTTAAATTGACCACAAGGAGGCAAAGAAGACCACAGCCATTTATGCCACTTCCTCATGAACGCAAATTCCTAACACAAGAGGACCAAAAAGGAGAAAGGGGCTTCCTTCCACACCTCTCAAAATAAGACGCCACGAGAGCTAAAAACAATAGCAGAGTCACCTCCCACTCCCTCGCTGAGGAACTGCCAATAGAAGACAGTGCTGGCTCCCCAAAGGCAAGGCTGGGAGAATTGTTGTAATTTTTTTTTTTTTTGGATGCATCACTGATTGTTCTAACGACAAGAATAGCAAATAAGTCTTATTTTAGCATTAAAGGAAGAAGAGAATTAATAGTTTTTGACCACTTACTACATGCCAAGTAAGATTCTAGACCTTATGCTTATATTGTCTCATTTTTTTTCTCATAGCAAACTGAGATGTAGGTATTTTTAAAATGTAGCTATTTGAAAAAAAAGTGAGATGTTTACTCCAAGTCACACAAATAAAAGCTTTAAACGTATGCCTGATTTACTCCAGATTATAGTTGTTGTATTTTCCCAAAATAACTGTACTTTTGAGGTTAGATATTGGGATAGGGTGGCAGAGTTTGTAGCATGGATGGGTAAGGATTTTATTGCATATTATGGTACACAAAGAGCCTCTGGTTTAGTCGTACAAGTGCATAAGCAAGAGCAGGTTAGGGACAGATTATATCCCACCTGATTGGCAGACCACCGGATACATTTTGATGCGTCATGGTCACTGGCACATCATTATACCTGGGCAGCCACAAATAAAATGTAAAGAAACCCTGGGCTGTAATTTGGCATTTAAATAAAGTCTCACTGAATTCCAATCTGTAAGCAAAGGCAGATTCAACAAATCTCTTAGGACAGCCTCTAGTGTAGGCAAGCAATCTGGCACTGAATGCAAACACCCCCATCCATCCCACGTTTGTGTGCTGAGTCAAAATGCTATAGGAATATAAATCCCTGCCCAGCCGACTCTGAGCCTCCGTGCTTGCTTTCAGAGATGGTTTTGTAAGGTGCTGTCCCAATTCTCTTTTCCTACACTAATGGGCAGATTGCCTTACAAGTATAAATCGTTATCAAAATAGACCAGGGATTTGACAGTACCTTTCATCAGCAATTTCAAATGCACTAGCTGGATGCTGAGGTAAAATAAAGCAACCTGTTCTAAAAGCAGGTAAGCTGAGCTACAGTTCGCTTCTAGAAAAGGCAAGTGGAAATGAGGCCCACGGTCCTTTGAACTGAAGAAAGAAATATTCCGTGCAGAAAGGTGTTCCTTTTCTCCATTCCCCCAAGCAGTCTTCAGATTCAGATTGACTTTTTTCTCCTTCAGCTCTCTTACTCGTTAAAAAAAAGTCAGAATGTGAGTGCTAGGTTTAAATACCTCCTTAAAAAGTTATATTAGTAGGGGCATTACTGGAATGCCCAGGTGAACCTTTGCAAATAAATAAAAACGAAACAAACTTTTCTGAGTCCTCTCATGGGCCAGGCACCGTGCTTTAATATCTACATATGAGCTTGGGTGTAAAAGCGACACTTTGCTGTTGTCTGAGCATTGTGGCCAAAGTTACACATCTGCAGACAATGAAAGATGTCTCATTGCATTCAAAAGGCAGCAGTCAAGGGGGTATATCAGACAATTACCCGGGTGCACTAGAATGGGCCATAACAGCCTTTCAACCTTCAGCTTATCACCCCATCTAGTTCATCTAAGGAAAAACGGAAGAGAGTTGCCCAGTGGGGAATGTGTCCACCTCTCCTCCCTAGTGGGAGAGAAGAGGTAGTTGGTTCTCTGCTGGTCACCAGCCAAGAGACGCAGAACACCTAAATAAAAGCTCACAGACATATAGCATGCCTGAAAGAAAAGATAGCCCTCTCCCTCCAAGGCTTGGGGCTTGAGGACCTAGAGAAACACATAGACCCAGCTCAGAGTTTTCACGAGAGTCCAATGTGAAGAGAAATGCCTTAGGATTGTGACAAATATCTTCCAGAGTTTTATCCTAAATCAAGATTAGTTCTTGCTTTCCATAAGAAAACTCTTGAGGCAGAGGGATGACAAGAGATACCTTGAGGAGATCGGTTGCAAGACATGAGGAGACGGTTGCAGATAGGATGACTATGTGTGTTCACATTTGTCATGGAAAAGATGAAGTCTCTTTTGGTCAAGTGGATTCCACAGAAGACGGCCAGCTTGAGACATTATTGAGAATACCCAAGGCAAAAAGGGTGCAATAAGTTCCTTGAAATAAAAGCACTGGAATAAGAGGTAGTACATTCAATGTGCCAGGCATAGAATGCATCCTTTCCGAGTTGACAAAACTGCTCAGTGTGGAAGTCACTGATGGGCATTCAACCAATCCACACATTTGTGCCTCACAAAAACATGGGCATTTGAACATTTGCCAAAGCAGAGGAAATGATAGATAATATGAGCCAAGATTAGAACTTCAAACAGGAAAAGATATATAAAAATAACTTTGGTACTTTTCCTCCTCTCCTCCTTAACCCTGAAGGAGTTTGAAGGGTGAGAAAGAGAGGAATTGAAGGAGAAGAAAATATATATTAAGAAATACTGAAAGGAGAAACTGTGTGATAATCTCCCCAATATAGGTGGAAGGAAGTTGAGATTACACATAGAATTTATGATTGAATTCCAAACAGAACTTTGTAATGACTTAGAATTGAATTTTTATGGCAAAAATTGAATTATTCTTTTCATTTTAAAAATGTGGGGTACAGTTCAGGATTAGGTAAACAAGTGGTCATTGTGCAGGTAAAGTTTGGGCCTCCCTTTTGGGAACTTCACCTAACTTGAGATTGGGTACCCTTATTGATGTTATATACTCTCCCTCCCCTGGCAGTTTCTGACTATTGCTAATCCCTTTCTTATAGTATTATGGTAAGTGTTCAGGGTCCACTTATGAGTGAGAAGATGTGGTACTCAGTTCTTTATTTCTGTGATAAATCACTGAGTATTATAGA
>CAUYQG010085913.1:0-10414 GCA_963574415.1 Tarsius wallacei
ATAAAAAATAGGTTAAGATATTTTAGGGTTAAATAAGTAGTTTGATAAAGACAGAAGTTAGAATATTAATAATAAAATCGTAAGATAAGATAAAATAGTAAGATAAGAGATATATAATAGTATTAGTGATAGTTAAGAAAAATATATCACTAATATATGTGTGTGCCTGGAAGGCTGAGTCGGAAGGATCACGGGAGCCCACCAGGTCGAGGCTGCGGTGGCCGGAAGCATGCAGTATCACTGCACTCCAGTCTGGGCAACAGAGTGGGACTCCAACTCAAAAAAAAAGAAAAAAAAAAAAAGGACCCGTATCTTTTACATTGAAGAGTAAACATAACTACCTTTCACATAAAAGGAAGATGCCACCACTATCTTGTATATCTCTTGGCTATTCAAGCATCCTATGATCTAGAAAAAATCAAAACAAAAAACCCCACAACTTTAGTTTTGAATTTATTTGAGCTCATCATAGACTTGTGACAATTTCTCACCTTCACTGTGTATTCACAGTTTAAAATGTATGTTTAGATGTTCTCAGCAATATTATTTATAAGTCAATACACTGAAAAGTATCTAAGTGACAATTTCAAAAGTAGTGTTCACATCAATGCTGTATAAAATGACAGTGAAACATGTAATATAAAAGATATTAAAAGATATCCAGGATATATTGTTTAATATAAAATAGAATAGAAACCGGTTTTACAGTTAGAAATGGAATAAGAAGAACCCAGTATAGCTTTATTACTTTTGTCAATATGTGACTCACAAGCGTAGTAATCTTACTAAAAAAAAAATTAATTATTGCAAATGTATCTACATTTTTATAGTCAGAAGGATACCACAATATGTTAAAAATTGTTAACACCAAGAAACCAAATTATGGTGATTTTATTTATTTGGTATATTCTATAGTTTTTGTTACTATTGGGTATATATTATTTTCAAATGGATTTTATGCCAAAATCTTAAGTAGTTTTATAAACTGTCTACATTTGTTTTCTTAAAGTGCAGTAAGAAATTGATATCAGAGGCACCAGCATATAAGAAAGTTACACACAGAAGTAAATATTCTAGAATAGGTGTCACCAATAGTTATTGCTTACTGACAGGTTCTTGGGTACAGAATTCTTTGTTTTTGTTCAAAATGCAAAGCCTAATGGTGCTATTTTCTCTGCTATAATATGGCTTAAATAGTTTCAGATAGAGTGAGGAGTAAAAGTGTACTGTTTTATCTTTCAACGCTTTAGGTTCCAATAGGTATTAACGTTTTTATGCAAAACTATTTAATTGAGTCACTTATTCAGTTAGCATCTACTAAACACTCATTATGTGTCAGAGAATGAGTAAGACCTGTATGTTTAGATATGGAAGAAGAGTTCTGTCTGAGGAGGTCAGTATAGGGTAAGAGAAAGACAGATGACTAAAACACAATTTGATAGATACTCTGATAGATCATGGGTATGGATGAAATATGTCCAGGAAAGTTGTGTGTGTGTGTGTGTGTGTGTGTGTGTGTGTGTGTGCATGCGAACGTGCACATGCTGGGGAGTTATGTTTGGAAAGGAATTATCATAGTTTTTTTGATTACGTGATATTAGAAGAGGATTCCAAAATAAAGTGATGACTGAGATTTTAGAAGAGGATTCCAAAAATAAAGTGATGACAGATTGTTAAAAAACAAACTGAATAAGCATATCTGAAATAAATAAATAAATGAATAAATAAATAAATAAATAAATAGATAAAGTTCAAGCAGAGGAGCAAATGGACGAAAGGTATGGTAAATAAAAAGAAAATCATGTTCTGAGAATGGCAGATTGAACAACTTAGTATTATGTTGTGTTCTTGTTGGGTGGTAGCAAAAGATTAGCATGGAGACGTGACCAGTCTGTGTTCATGAACGACCTTGTAACCGAAGTCAGTAGTTTCTATTAAAGTCAAGTCTAAGAAAATTTTAAAAGCTGTGTAGGAAAAGGGTTGGCCATGAAGCAAGAAGCATAAATACAGAAAATTACTGAGCCATTTCAGGATCTAAACCTGCTTTTTTTTTCCTTTTTTTTAACCTTTAATTTTTTTTATTTTAAAATTGTGGGGTACAATTCAAAGTTAGGCATACAAATATTCATTGTGCAGATTCATTGTACAATTCAAAGTTAGGCATACAAATATTCATTGTGCAGATACCCTTGTTGATGAAGTGTACCCCCTCTTCCCCAGGCAGTTTCCCACTACTGCTGATCCCACCTCCCCACTGCTCCACGCCCCCGCAGTTTCCTGTTGTTACTGTCAATCTTTTTCTTAGTATTAGGATAGTTGTTCAAGGTCCACTTATGAGTGAGAACATGTGATACTCAGTTTGTTTAAACCTGCTTTTCATTGTAATCTTTTCCCCTTTTCATGTCAATCCATCTCCTTCCCTTCTGACCTCAAGGATCCTCATGAAAGATACTCTTCTTCTCAGGGAGAGGAGGAAATCTTTGCAAGAAACCTTGATTTTCAATTTTGGCAATTTAAGTCATATATATTGGGCAGTTCAGAGACAGTAATATATAGTTGAGCTTACAGTGGATAAAATCAATAGGACATCAGTTTTAAATACATTCTGAAATAAAATTAGTTTTGAGTATTCTGTTGGGCATTTAATTTGCTCATGAACACATGTCCTCATCATAAAAGATTGTTATATAACAAAAAACAAGGGTCAGATATCTTTTAGGTCATGTAAGAAATTATAATGCTACCTTAAATATATTTATTTGATCATAGGTACAAGACTTAATATTCATTCCTATAAAAAATCACAAATTAATTTTCAAAATTCATGAAATAACAGTTGCAAAACACACACTCTCGTGAATTACTTCTTAATTGCTATTCTTTGTAATGAACAATTAGCCTGTCAGAAATCTGTACTCCCTCCGCCTCCACTGTGGCCAAGACAAGAAAAGTATAGAAAATTATTGCTGTCTTCAGAAGCTTGTTATATGTTTAATGGAACAGAGTGAATGTCCATAAAATATTTTTTAAATAATACAATATATGTTATAATCAAGTATGAAACTCTTTGTGAATCACCCCTGTACTGCAGAAGATTTGAGGAAGGAGATATCCTTATAAACTGAAGTAATCAAAAAAAGAATTTAATAAAATTCTGAAAAAAATTTGAATCTTGAAATGGAAGAAAAATTTGACAAAATATTAATAATTGTTATTTATTAATGCCTGATACTACTCTAAGACATTATATACAACCCACAATTGGTTCCTTAAAAATATCATGTGAAGTTTAGCTGCACCCATGTAAGAAATCAAGAAAATAAGAGTGCCACAGCCCCACAGCTGGTGAGTTAGAGCTTGCATTTAAAACTTTTTTGGCTTTATAACTGTGAGATACATGTAAGGATTTTGGTACGTAAGTATTTTTACGTGAAGATGAGGTTTGGACATCTGACAAGCCATCCCAACCCCTCCCCCATTGGTGGACATGGTACCCGATGGGTGATTTGGTGTCTCTTATCCTCACTCCTTCTCTCCTGCCTTTAGCAGTACCCAGTATCTGTTTTGCCATCCTTGTTCACATGTGTACGCAAAGTTTAGTGCCCAGTTATGAGTCACAATGTGCAGAATTCAGTTTCTTGCTTCTGTGATAATTAACTTAGAATGATGGTCTTCAACTAAATCCATATTGCTATAAAGGCTGTGATTTTGTTCTTCTTTATGACTGTGAGGTATTTTATGGTGTACATGTACTACATTTTCTTTATGCAGTCTACATTTGATGGGCATCTAGGTTGGTTCCATGTTTCTCCTGTTGTGAATAGTCCTGTGATAAACATACACATGCAGGTGTCCTTTTGGTAGAATGATAGTGTTCCTTTGGGTAAATTCCCAGAAGTGAGATTGGTGGGTTGAATGGCAGCTCTATTTTTACTTCTTTGAGAAATCTCCAAACTCTTTCTGCAAAGGCTGGGCTAGTGTAGCGGCATTCCCTGTTTGACTTTTTAATGATAGTCATCCTGATCAGTATGAGATGGTATCTCACTGTAATTTTGATTTTTAATTTATCTAATGATTAGTGATGCTGAGCATTTTTTTCATAATTGTTGGCTGCTTGGATGTCTCTGAGAAGTGTCTGCTCATTTCCTTTGCACCATTTTAAATTGGGTTATTATTTTTTTTTCTGTCAATTTGTTTGAGTTCATTATAGATCCTAGATCTTAGGCTTTTGTATAATGCATGGTTTGCAAATATTTTTTCTTATTCTGTGAGTTGTCTCTTTACTCTTTGAAATTCCTTTTGCTGTGCAGAGGCTTTTAAGCTTGATAAGGTCCCACTTGTCAATTTTGACTTTTGCTGCAATTGCTTTGAGGATTTGTCCATGGATTTATTGCCTAGGCTGATGTTCAGGAAAGTGTTCCCTAGGTTTTCTTCTAAGATCTTTATTGTATGAGATTTCATATTTAAGTACTTGATCCATTTTGTGTTAATTTTTTGTATATGGTGATATGTAGGCATCAATTTTAATTCTTCTGCATGTGGTTAGCCAGTTTTCCCAGCACTATCTGCTAAATAGGGTTTCCTTTCCCCAATGTTTGTTTTTGTTTACTTTGTCAAAAATAAATGACTTAAAGGAGGTTTTAATTCCATACTCTCTATCTTGTCCCATTATTTTATGTGTCTGTTTTTGTACCAGTAGCATGCTGTTTTAGTTACAGTAGTCTTATAGTAAAGTTTGAAATTGGGAGTGCAATGCCTCCAGCTTTGTTCTGAGGATTGTTTTAGCTATTTGTGCTTCTCTTTGCTCCCATGTGAGTTTAAGTATTGCCTTTTCTATGTCTGTGAAAAATGTTGCTGGTATTTTGTTAGGGATTGCTTTGGGTAGCATGAACGTCTTAACAGTATTGACACTTCCTATCCATGAGCATGGAGTGGTCTTCCATTTATTTGTGCCATTTTTTTACTTCTTTGAGCAGTGTTTTGTAGTTCTCATTGTAAAGATCTTTTACCTCTTTGGTTAGATGAATACCAAGGTACTTTATTTTTATGTGGCTATTGTGAATGGGATTTTTTTTTACTTGGTTTTCAGCCTGCTTGTTGTTGGTGCATAGAAATGCAACTGATTTTTACACATTGATTTTGAATCCCAAGGATTTATTGATGTCACTTATTCATGCTAGAAGGTTTTTGGCAGACTCTTTAAGGATTTCTAGGTGAAGAATCATGTAATCTGTCAAGAGGAATAATTTAACACCCTATTTTACTATTTGGATACCTCTATTTTTTTCCTCCTGTCTGATTGCTCTGGTTGAGTCTTCTAATACTATATTAAATAAGAATGGTGAGAGTGAACATCTTTTTCTTTTTCCAAGTCCTAGGCAAATGTGTCCAGCTTCTGTTTATTAAATATGATGTTGACTACATGTGTGCCATAGATAAGAGCTTGTATTTAAATCTAGGACGTTTCAGCTTGCTCTATTAGATTCTCAACAAAGAGATGCAAGAGCTAAGTGACATAGATAATGCATGCATTGGCTCACTGTCAAAAGGCTGCTGGCTTGTTCTTTAAACTCCTTTTTACTAGTGGTGATTATTGTCTCAATATACAACTTCAAACAGCTTCAACATATTCTCTCCCAGGCCTATGGTAACCACCATTCTATTTTTTTACTACTGTAAGTTCTACTTCAAACAACTTGAAACAATTTGGTTGTAAATTTCAGTCCTGAAATGGAATAATGATTAGTTCACATCCAACTAACAGTTTATAAAGGAAAATAAAACTGATTGACCAATTAAATTATTAAACATAAGAAGTCAACATTTGAAAATTTTTATCTTATATGTAACGGTTCCCTAAAAGTATACAGTCATTGTAATTTTCTACGAATTTTTATAATCCAAATAATTCAATTTCAGTATGTACAGTGACAAAAAAAATCATAAGTAGAATTATCCACATAGCTATCAGAACTTATACATAAATATTTTTAATATTACCAATTGTAACTAATCTTTGTGGCATAAGGTTTCTTAACTTTTATTTTGGCAGATTGACAATATAGGTTATTATTCACTACATGAAGTGTCTAGGAAATTTGGTTAACTAAAATACCTCTATTCATTAAAAGATAATGCAACAGAGTAAGTCCACGTAATACATCTTTTCATAATTATAATTATATATGATCTAATGCAGGGAATTTTTTGATGTATGTAATATTCTCAAATTATGTTTTGAATCTTTGTACAACCATAGGATTTGCAGAAAGATACTTGCAATGCTAAAATTATATAAGAACTCATATCTAGTATAAAAGAATCATAGAAACATCACAACAACAAGGGAAAAACTTCTGTGAAAGAATTGTCAAAAGATGTAAACTAGCAATTAGCATAAAGGGAATCACAGAAGACTAGCAAGCACATGTGAAAGTACTCAGACTCATTAGTATTCAGAAAAAATGCAAATTAAAAGAATAACACTATATCATTTTATACATTACACTGGCAAATTATAAAACTAAAGGGTGCCGAGAACACAGAAACTCTGTTGCTGGTAAGAAAGTACCTGTTGCAGCCATGGAAGAGCATCTAGGATAACTTAATTAAAGGAAATAGCCACATTCCACATAATTTAGCAATCCTATGTAATCTCTAGAATCTCTAACACACGTCCATAATGGGACATACAGAATATATTTATTTTAGTGTTGCTTGGAGGGAAATTTGAGGTCATTTGGAAGTCTATCACTGAGAAATGAATAGTCAAATGTGGAAGATGCACATTATGTGGCATCCTGAAAAATGCTCAAGAGTGAAGCTCAAGCTGTGCATGTAGCAACATGGATCCATTTTAAAAGGGTGCTCTTAGCCGGGCGTGGTAGCGCTTACCTGTAGTTCCTGCTACTTGGAAGGCTGAGGCGGAAGGATTGCTGGAGCTCAGCAGATCAACACTGAGATGACCGTAGGCATGCCATTGCACTCCAACCTGTGCGACAGAGACTCCAACTCAAAAAAAAAAAAAAAAAAAAGAGTTCTTAACATACTCTCTTGCCAGCCTGTGATAACCATCATTCTTTTTTTTGCTACTGTAAGTTCTACTTTTTTAGACTCCACAGATGAGTGAGATCATGCAGTTTGTCTTTCTGTACAATGTTTTAGGTAGACAGGAGGAATCAACTTCAGTGATGCATTGAACAGAATGGCGACTATAACAAATAACAATGCACTCTAAATTTCAAAATTGCCCTAAACTATATAACTGTTTTCACCACAGAAAAATGACAACTATGTGAGGTAATGGATTTAACTCGTTTGATTTACTCAATCTGCAAAGTAAACATATATCAAAACATCATATTACCTCTTAAATATATATAATTACTATTTGTCAATTTAAAACAAAATGATCATTAAAAAAAGTGTTAAGTGAAAACCATTAAGAAACAAACTCAATATGTACAATGCACTGAAGGAAGTTACATCAGCCTTCAAATATATGCATTTATAAGAAAATATACAAAATTTATATACCCAATTCATTAGAAAAAGTTTTTTTTGTTGTTGTTGTTTTTTTTTTTTTTGAGTCAGAGTCTCTCTCTGTTGCCCAGGAGGGTGTGCACTGGCGAGCTCATGGCCACCACAGCCTAGACCTACTGGGCTCAGGTGATTCATTCTCTTCAGCATTCCAAGTAGCTGGAAGCACAGGCACTTGTCACCAGTCCCAGCTAATTTTTTGATTTATTGTAGATACGAGATCCAAGTTAGCCAACCTGGTCTCGAACTCCTGGGCTCAGGCAGTTCTCTCGCCTCCACCTCCCAAGGTACTGGGGTTGCTAAGCCATTGAGGAATGAGCCACCATGACCCCCCTAGAAAGAATTTTTTAAAGGTGTTTCAATGGCTTAATAATATATGCTATTAGAAACAAATCCTATATTTTTATGATTTAATCATTAAATTTTAATTTTTGCTTCACATGACAGTGTAATGAACATTTTTGTGGGCAGGCAGTCAACATAACGATTTGAGAATTCCATCCTCCTACAATTAGGGATTCACAAGGTCACTTACTAATCATTTCTTTTTTTTTGAGTTGGAGTCTCACTCAGTCACCTATACTGGACTGCAGTGGCCTCTCCCGGCCACCGCAGCCTTGCCTGCAGGGCTCCAGCGATCCTTCCGCCTCAGCCTTCCAAGTAGCTGGAACTATCGCCCGGCTAATTTTTTGATTTATTGTAGAAATGGGGTCTCGCCAAGTTGCCCAGGCGGGTCTCGAACCCGCGGGCTCAGGCAATCCACTCACCTCAGCCTCCCAAAGCTCTGGGATTACAGGCTGAGCCACTGAGTCGGCACAAATCATTTCAATCCCAACCAGCAAAAAGGAAGAATAGTGAGGGTTTTGGTGGGCCAAGCATGGAAAATATACCCCATATCTTTTTTCCCATTCACTGGCAATGTTTTGTCTTAAAAATGGTCAGCAAGGAAGACTGGGGAGTGTGGAGTCAAGTTGTGTGTTTGGTAAAAATGAAACTGCATTCTACATACAGTACTGCCAATACACATAGAATGATAATATGACTTATATGGGAGTGTTTGATCTGCCCCAGGTGTACTATTCCTGACTAAACATGCAATACATAAAACTTTATATCAAAGTCATGAATGCTGATGCAAAATTATGAATATGCATAATGGGAGTTCAGGCATTGTTGTGGAAGTATGATGATTGGGAACAATTATAATCAGTAGACAAATATGCTTTTTAAAATGGAGACATACTTGTAGTCAGGAATTATCCTAAGTATATAGATGAAAATCTCAATGCTAAAACATAAAGTATGAACTAGAATAGTCAAATAATTATTAAATTGATACACACACACACATAGAGATATTTTTTATTTTTTCTCTGATTATTCCTCCACTTTCTAGTGTTAAATGGCCCCAAGATAAGCTGTAATTAGGATTCTAACCTTAGTCCAGATTGCATTAAAAGAGGGTAGAGGACACAAAATCCCAGTTTGTGAATCTGCCTCTATCATCTGGCATAGTGAGTTTAACATTTGCTGCATATCCCACCTATTTTGA
The DNA here is from genome assembly GCA_963574415.1 of Tarsius wallacei. Classification (NCBI taxonomy): domain Eukaryota; kingdom Metazoa; phylum Chordata; class Mammalia; order Primates; family Tarsiidae; genus Tarsius; species Tarsius wallacei. The sequence continues at coordinate 9,092 of CAUYQG010085913.1, forward strand.
CTGTTTCTTTCAGGGTACACATGTTGAAAATAGAAACTCATATTGGTGAGTTATAAAAATAAATTATTCCACCAGCAGAATGTTTAATCAGATATGTAGGATAATGAAAACTATTATAATACTGGTAAATGTAAAGAGTTTTATACAATCTAAAAGATTGTTAAAATTAGACAAGTTTAATTACTTGAAAAAACTTTGTGTAGATTAAGACGATTACCCATATTTCAAAGAAAAGCACATGGATTTAAATATTTTATGGAATAAATATTAATTTAGCTGAGATTTGGGGAGTTTGTAAGGCATTGTTGGCCAAGCAAGGGATGTTTTCCCATGGTATGGTGTGTGAAGTGTATTATGTGATACACAGAAAAGCATTTGTATTCCCATATTTATCTTAATGGATATGAATATATTTTATGTTTCACCAAGCATTAATTTTGCAGATATTATTTTTAAGAAAAGATTCGCATAAGCAGCCTAAATAGTGTTTATTTTCTGAAAACATCAACAATAGATGTCCTTAACTACACCAGTGAAAATTTTTGAACCCTGGAAACTAAATATATTTCCAACATATATGATAAAACTTAGAGATAGTACATAATATATAAATTACTAGTATAGATTTGTACATGGATGACTTCAGGGCCAACATTGACCCATGCTTGGAATATTTGTTTGGAAATACTTGGATTATGTGAGTCATGGGAATTGTAACAATGAAAGAAATTATTCCATCTTCATTCACAAAGATAATCTTTGCTGGGCACATAGGGAAGCAGAAACCATTTGAGATATGCACTAGCATTGAAGAAAACACTAATAGACTAAGTGAACTATTTATAATAATAAACCCTATTAAAGGCATCCCACTAAATTATCAAAATTTATTTTCTCTAATCTTGAAGAGATTGGAAATGACAACAAAGTTATCACGTATTTGGCTGCTATATAGAAAATCATGGATTTGAGTTTCAAAAGAAGCTCATGTGCCTCTGGGCTAACCATTCTATTTGTGACATGCAAGTCATGATTCAGACAAGCTGGACAAATATTCATATTTTGTGATTGTATTTGTTCATTTCAACAATTGGGATCTATTCTTAAAAAGCACACTAACATCATCATTCCCTTGCAAGATAGAGTGAATATAGATTTGATTGCAAATCTGGAATTGTGAGAATACCTTAAATTGCTAAACTGTATTGTTTCTTTATCTGAACAACCAGATTTAAATCCACAAGAGAGAGCACACTGAAAATAATTTTAGCATTAATTGGAGATACTTGAAAGAGTTAATAAAAGTCTTTTTTTTTTTTTTTT
>CAUYQG010085914.1:0-12982 GCA_963574415.1 Tarsius wallacei
AAACCCACAGGCCATAAGAGATAACATAGACAAGTGGGACCTCATTAAACTGACTAGCTTCTGCAAAGCCAAAGAAATCATCGAGAGAGCAGGGAGACAGACTACGGACTGGGAAAAAGTATTTGCCAACTCCGGGTCTGACAAAGGCTTAACATCTTGGATCTACAAGGAACACAAACCTGTGGAAAAGAAAAAATCAAACTACCCCATTATAAAATGGGCCAAAGATATGAACAGACACTTCTCAAAGTAGGACTTCCGAGCAGCAAGCAGACACATGAAGAAATGTTCAATCTCACAATCATCAGGGAGATGCAAATCAAAACCACGCTGAGATATCACTTAACTCCAGTCAGAATGGCAATTACCAATAACTCAAAAATAACAGTTGCTGGAGAGGTGTGGCAAGAAGGGAACACTTGTACACTGTTGGTGGGAGTGTATACTAGTGCAACCTCTGTGGAAAGCAGTGTGGCAATACCTAAAAGCTCTAAATATCAACCTCCCATACACATACGACCCTGAAATCCCCCTACTGGAATATACCCTGAAGAACTCAAATCACTCTATAAAAAAGATACCTGCACACATATGTTTGTTGCAGCATTGTTCACAATAGCAAGAACCTGGAAGCAACCATGCTGTCCATCAAAAGAGGACTGGATTTAAAAAATGTGGTACATATACATGATGGAATACTATGCAGCCATAAAAAAGAACAAACTCATGAATTTTGCAGCAACTTGGATGGAACTAGAATCTATAATACTGAGTGACCTCTCACAGAAACAAAGATCTGAGTATCACATGTTCTCACTCATATAGTAAAGCTTGAACATCCAACATATTACTATAAGAAAATGACTGACAGTGGTGGGAAACAGTAGGGGGATTGCGGGGTCTTATGGGAGGTAGAGCACTGTTCTCAAAGCCTTCAACAGGCACCAGCTACTCCCCAGACTTCCCTCTCTGGGTTGCCACGGGACTTCTGTAGTGTCCAAAGGAGGAGCCAGGGTGGCAGTGGCTAAGGCTGTGTCTAAGGAGAGAACTGAGTAAAGCTTCTGCTACCAGACTTGAAGAAAATTCACATATTTATATATTTTAAATCTAATAATTTTAAGCCCTAAGAAAAACTATAAAGCTTTTCTAAGTACCACCTAGCAGTTAAATCATCATCCCTGAGGGCTTGCCTATCCTGATCCCTTTTCTCCTCCCCCATAGACACCCTGGTCTTGCCAAGTCACTAACAGCAACTGTAGAACAGTAATACATACATACAGAGCTAAGGCACTTTCAAATTATTGTTTCACATACTTAAGAGAATGCTTTCCTTCTTGATTTTAATTTCAAATGCAGATGTGCAGAACATTTTATGCTTTTCTCCAAAAAATAACTTGTAAAAACTAAATTAAGTTACTTTTTACTTCTGTGATCCTCATCAGGTTTTGTTTCCTGTGAAATTAATGGCTTTTTCACAAAAAGTATCATTCACCACTGGATTATATATTAAAATACAGAATGAAATGATCTCCCTTGCATTCAAAAATTAACTGAATTAAAATTGGTAACAACTTTATTCAGGCCCTACTGTGTAAGAGTATAAAAAAAGAGCTTTAAAATGCTAACCTATATTCTTTATTATCCAAACCTAAGGCACCCCCTCAGTAATGCAACAAGTCATTTCAATGTTCTAAAAAGTAATACCATCAGGTTTACAGGAGGTACACTTTCAACCTCACAAAAATCCTGCCTGCTGCAACATAGATGGCAGTTGAGCAAAAAGTAAAATGCGACTGTTCCCACTGGCGACTGATAAGTATCCACTAATGAGATTATAAGCAGTAAGAAAGGGTCATGGTGGGAGGGTTCAAGAGGAGTAGACAGAGAAAGAAGAATGGGAAATAAGAAAAAAGGTTATCTTTACTAACTTGTCTGTTTTAAGGTAACCAGAAACAAAGTTTAAGAAGAAAAACATAAATTTTCTTATACTGAAAAGAATACTCAGAATTATTTAAAGAAATACATGGAAAGTTGATCCAAATAAAAAAGTTTTAGACCTAAACCATTGTGGAACTCTGTAGATTACCTAATCCTCTGACCAGCTAAGTCAGTGACAGGATAAGCCAAGAACTCAAAACAGATCTTATTTTTGGCATTTTAAATAGGTTGAAGAACATAAGGAGTAAGAGAAGAAAACCATCAACACTGGCGCTGTGATATGCTCATAATCTCCCTCACTCTACCATCTGAAGCAAATAAAAGAGCCTCTAATCCTCTGTCCTTCTCCTTACAGTCGTTATTACATTCAAAACTAGAATTTCCCAACACTTCCTACTCTTTGGTTTCAAAATAATTAGAACGTGAAGATATCCACATCAGTTTGTTTAAAATGCTTCTTCCTTCTGCTGGCTGCTTGCTTGCACTGCTGCTTTCTCCAGGAGACAGTGAGTAGTCATGCAAGTTGTTGGCCCTGCTTTTTCTGGGCCAGTTACAAAAGATAGGAAGCTGACAGAAGACAAGAGGAAACCTGTTTTCATCATCATGCTTTGTTGCAACCTGATGGGCAATAAGAAGTTGGGTATCTTATTTGGCCATGGGCTTTCCCTGTTCTTTAAAGTTTATGGCTTAGTCCTCGTTTGTACAGTCTCAGCATGCTTCCTTTTACAACCTTTTCTGCAAACTGTAATGGAAAAGCTACCTCATGGCACTTTTTATAACTTTAGTCCTCTTGGGGGTTTTGCCATCTCTGGCAATTAGGCTTTCAAACTGAAGATCTACCTTATGCTTACTCTCCTTGGTGTTTTTTTTCTTTTAATTTCAATTTACTTCTCCAGAAGAGGGCTACTTTCTCTACTTACTGTTGAAAACTCCTTTTTAACATTAATTTTCAAATTAAATATTGGCCCAAGATTGCAGATCAGCTCAGCAACTTTTCTGAAGATTTGTAGATCAAGCCAGAGAAGTAAGAGTTGGGTTAGCTTTTGTGGAGAAAGTGATACAGACAAATTTGGAAACGACTACTTAGTTAAAGATTCCAAATTCCGAATCTTACTAAAAATATTTGGGGCTTGAATTCTATTTTTCTTCCCATCTAAGAAAAAGTTGGTAATAAAAAGCTGTTTGTAAAGCTCCTAATATTTCTCAGTCACCAAATATCTTTTCCAAAACAGCATTCTGATCAGTATAATGCAAATGAATCACCAATTAAATTCCACCCAAGATATTCCTGTACTAAAATTCAAAGGAAAGTGCTTGGCAAAATGCATCGTAGGATCTGCCAAACCCCAAACATTTGAAAACAAATAATAACTCTAGGATGTTTTGCCAAGTCCCCAAAAGCCCACCTCTCTTTGAGAATGGCTTCATGTTTCTGAAGGCCTTCTATTTAGGCTTCATAGTATAAGTCCTTAAGTGTCAAAGGTCAAGAACCACCAACCAGAGAATTAATAAATCTGAAGCTCTAGGTAAATAAACGTCAAACTCCTAAGCTCTGTTAGAAAGATTCACACATAGTTCATCTGTTGAGAGAAGACTTTTTTTTTTTTCCATTCAAAGAGCATTTTAGCCTTAGGATTACCTTTCATTCAGCAAGGATCACCTACATTCTGACTCTTGTGGTTATTAGAGCAAATCACGGGGTGTTGAGAACTTGGCTTCCTCCATCTTAATAAAACAGTTCAAGTCCGAGAAGCAGTTAATCCCTGGAAGGCTTTGTGAACCCATCCCCTGACATGTTTGATAAATATGGAAATTGTAAGATGTTCTGACTTGCTAACATTTTTTCAGCCTGCTTAACATGCTCTTTGGCCTCAACACGTACAAAGTGCTGACTTGGCATGCCCGGGAGCCTCCATCACCTTCTCTGTTGTGTATACATTGACAACCCCTGAAGCATAAATAAGTCACACTTCACAAAGAAATGTTTATTCTACACTCTAAGAGGGACTCTCCTTTTCTCAAGGAAACAAAAGTATGGCAAAGGGGAGGAAAGAAGGGTGTGTACAAAAAAATGTGGCAGAAAGGAAAAAAAACCTCTCAATTCTAAATGATTAATCTAGGTTGGGGATAGGTGTGTCTACAGTTGGCTGAAAAACTAATCTTTCAGAGTCTTAAATTACTATGGTAAGAAACAACTATTCCTCTTTGTTTCTTGCTTTACAAAATGTAATGAATAATACAGTTTTCTTTCAGTACATACTATAATTCAAATGAGTCAACTCCACTTAAACTCTATTCAAAGTTAAGAAAATGAAATGCTATCATGGCCTGTATCTGACAACCACTGAGCAAGAAAGCAGGCTCTAGTCTCATGAATAGGTCCAACTTCTCATCTCAAATAATTAGTCACCTTGGAGACTGAATAAACAACTATAAAAACAACTACATATAAGTAACTAAATAAATATCAAGAAAGGGGTCTGTAACTGTACAAGCCAGGTGCAATGCTTAGAAACCCTGCAGAAATAGGATTAAAAAGGACACTCTATGAAGAAACCACAGACAATCCGCTGATGAAATGCCGATTATCCATTGGGATACTTCAGAATCCATAGCCAGTTACATTCAATAGTCATGGATGTTACTGATATTCCCAGACCCAACCATCCAATTCCCAATACTTTGGCCATTTCCAGAAGATTAAATTGATGGGGTCTCCTGAGATTGCTGCTTATATTAAACTTAGCAAAAGTGAGAAGCAGAAAAATGCATGGTAGAATGTCAATAGAGACACCGCTCAGTAAGAAGAAAAGCAAGCAGGAAAATAGCTGAGTGGCAGTGAGAAGGAGAGTGACAGGGAGAAGGAGAAGCAGCCAAGAGTCAGGATGGCACACATGCTATTAAAACCACCCAGGAAGAATTGAGAATTAGCTGTAGGCCTACAGACAGTTCTCAGGGCCTGCAGGTTTGGGGCAGGCAGGAAAAGAATGGCCAGGCACTTCCAAAGAGCAAGAACTTGATCGTGGCTGCTGGGGAAGGAAATGAGAAAAAAGGGTGTAAATGTTGACACTCAGCCTTGTCTTGGTACCTTGATTAAGAAAAGAAGGAAAGTGGACAAATGATAACTTTAGGAGAGAAAAATAATCAAAGGAATTGAGAATATTATCTCCTACCTTCCCACCAACACTAAATTTCCTTCAAAAAGTTGTAGCTCAGGGTCAGACGCAGTGCTCATGCCTATAATCCCAGCACTTTGGGAAGCCTAGTTGAGAGGATTGCCTGAACCTACAGGTTCGAGACCAGCCTGGGCAACTTAGTGAGACCTCGTCTCTACAATAAATCAAAAAATTAGCCGGGTGTCGTGGCACATGCCTGTAGCTCCATCTACTTGGAAGGCTGAAGTGGAAGGATCACCTGGGCCCAGCAGGTTGAGGCTGCAGGGGCCATGAGCGTGCCACTGCACTCCAGTCTGGGCGACAGAGTGAGACTCCAACTCAAAAGAAAAAAAAAGTTGTAGCTCAGAACAGCATGGCACGAAGAAAATAACACTGCAGAGAAAAGGAAACCCGCCAAAACAACAAGCCATGCATCTTCTCCTACAGGAAGATGCCCACAAGCCTAGCTCAGTGCTTCTCAAACTTCAATGTCCATGAGAATCACTGGAGGATCTGGTTAAAATGCAGGTTCTGACCTCCTGAGGTCTGGAGTGGAGCCAGGGATTTTGCATTTTCTTTTTTTTTTTTTTGAGTTGGAGTCTCACTCCGTCGCCCAGACTAGAGTGCAGTGGCCGCTCCCGGCCACCGCAGCCTCGAGCTGCTGGGCTCCGGCGATCCTTCCACCTCAGCCTTCCAAGTAGCTGGAATTACAGGCGCGCGCTACCAAGCCCGGCTGATTTTTTTAATTTATTGTAGAGATGAGGTCTCGCCACGTTGGCCAGGCGGGTCTCAAACCCGCGGGCTCAGGCAATCCACTCACCTCAGCCTCCCAAGGCGCGGGATTACAGACTGAGCCACCGAGCCCAGCTGGATTTTGCATTTTGCTCCCAGGTGATGTGCTGATGTTCTGCGAGGAACAGGTTACTATAAGCTTGGTTAGGTCTGTTCTAGCTGGCCTCAAGACCTTAGACAAATTCCTTAACTTCTCAGATTTCTAAGTTTCTTTGTTGCTGAATAGAGATAGCAAGGCTTAACTCATTAACACTGATGAGAAGAATAAGCAAAACTGTAACCTCATGCCTTGTAATTACCATCACTAGCACAATATTTCCCAAAGTGTGGAACACACACCACTGGGAGTACAAGGAAAAACTTTTAAAAGTCATTAGGCCAGGTTCGGTGGCTCAGCCTGCATTCCTAGCACTTTGGGAGGGCGAGGTGAGTGGATTGCCTGAGCCCGCGGGTTCGAGACCCACCCGAGCAACTTGGCGAGACCTCATCTCTATAATAAATCAAAAATTAGCCTGGCGTGGTAGCGCACGCCTGTAGTTCTGGCTACTTGGAAGGCTGAGGCGGAAGGATCGCCGGAGCCCAGCAGGTTGAGGCTGCAGTGGCCGGGAGCGGCCACTGCACTCCAGTCTAGGTGACAGAGTGAGACTCCAACTCAAAAAAAAAAAAGTTGTCATTATTAGGCAATATTTCAGTAGGTAGTTGAAAAAAAAAAACAACTGTCACCTTAAACTCAAGATTTCATGAGTATTAGCATTTAGGATAAAGCTAGGTTTGAAAGAAAAGGTCGATTTTTAAATTTTATTTTGAAGATGTGGGGGTAAAATTCAGGTATACAAATGTTCATTATGCAGATTCCCACTACTGCCAATCCTACCCCCCACCCCCAACCCCCGGCAGTTTCCCACCACTGCCAATCAAAAAAGTCAATTTTTAAAAGTACAAAGTAAATGAAAGTACAGGATATAACCAAAATGATGAGAATGATATTCAACTGACTAAGGTTTGAGCAACATCAATTAACAAAAGGTTACCAAGGTCCTTGAAGTCAGGGGTAGACCAATTCATCCTATTATAAGGAGCAGGTATATGATCAAATTCTAAATGCATTTCAATACCTTCTGGTCATTCAAGCCTTAGAAGCCACACTGTAATCAAACAATATTTATACTCATACTTACTCATATAAATATTGTAGAACTATGCTATTGTGAATCAAGAAGCTATCCATAATATTAAGGAGAACAAAGTCTATTGAATACAGACATTTTCTCTTGTGTTACTTAACCAATTTAAACTACCTCCCAACACTGGGTAAATAATAGAATTATTCCCCCAAGGAAAGGAAAGCTATGATTTCATATCCAGTATTATGATTTTCTCTTTTCCCACAAATTTGTGGTTAAAGGGATGAATGTGGATAATGAACACTTTACAACTGAATTTGTCATACCCTTTGACAACAACCTTTAGAGCCAACAGGATCAGGGTCTAGGGTCATAAATGAGTAGAAAAGAGGCAGCAGCCGGGCTCGGTGGCTCAGCCTGTAATCCCACGCTTTGGGAGACTGAGGTGAGTGGACTGCCTGAGTCCGCGGGTTCGAGACCCGCCAGGGCAACTTGACGAGACCTCATCTCTACAATAAATCAAAAAATTAGCTGGGCGTGGTAGTGCGTGCCTGTAGTTCCAGCTACTTGGAAGGCTGAGGCGGGAGGATTGCCTGAGCCCAGCAGGTCGAGACTGTGGTGGCCGGGAGCGTGCCACTGCACTCCAGTCTAGGCGACAGAGTGAGACTCCAACTCAAAAAAAAAAAAAGAAAAAAAGAAAAGAGGCAGCATGTTGTGAGCAACATTGTTTTTAAAAAGAACTATAACCTGGGCGTGGTGACTCATGCCTGTAATCCCAGCACTTTGGGAGGCTGAGGCAAGAGAATTGCCTGAGCCCAGGGGTTCGAGACCAACCCAGGCAACTTGGTAAGACCTTCTCTCTACCATAAATTACCCCCCCCCCAAAAAAATTAGTCAGGTGTGGTAGCACACACCCATAGTTTCAGCTACTTGGAAGACTGAGGCAGAAGGATCACCTGAGCACAGTAGGTCAAGACTGCAGTAGCTGTGAGTGTGCCACTGCACTCTAGCCTGGGCAGCAGAGTAAGATTTTGACTCAAAAAAAAAAAAAAAAACTATAAAGGGCTTCTTGTTGCATGTAGAATCTGATGTCTCACATACTTGAAGCAATATGTCATTCTTACAATTCTGCTGTAGAAGGTTGATGGTTTTTTTCCAGTTAATGAATAAAAAGTGAACACAGACATGTCGGAACTTCACTCATTCATTTGTCCATGATGTGAACCACTTCAATAAATTGGACAAGAGCTTTCAGATACTGTACTGAGAGAATAATTTATCAAGTTTATTGTGCTATTAGTATAATGGTTATGGTTATAGAGATTACGCACCTTATATTTAATATGTATTATTAACATTTTCTCCTTCACTTTCTTAAGTCTAGACAAGCAACAAAACAATCAACCAAGCCCTGATTTGTTGTGTTTGCTGATTTCCATAGTGTTAATACTTCTACCATGGATGATTTGAAGCTATTAACACGAAGTCAATGAACCTGAAGTAGTGAAGAGATATACAGTAGTATGTAACATTATATGGTACCTCCAGTACAGACACAGCCTCAAGAGAATAAATAATTATATAATGTAGTAAAAAATAATTATTAAGTATTGAGTTTTGAGTTCTTATTATCTTTCTTTTAAATAATTTATTTAATTTTTTTTTTTTTTTTTTAGTTGGAGTCTCATTCTGTCTCCTGGGCTGGAGTGCAGTGGCACACTCGCAGTGGCACACTCACTGCCACTCCAGTGTTGACCTGCTGGGCTCTGGCGATCCTTCTGCATCAGCCTTCCAAGTAGCCGGAACTACAGGCATGTGCTACCACGCCTGGCTAATTTTTTATTGTTATTGTAGAGATGAGGTCTTGCCAAGTTGCCCAGGCTGGTCTTGAACCCACGGGCTCAGGCAATCCACTTGCCTTGGCCTCCCAAAATGCTGGGATTATAGGCTGAGCCACTGAGCCCAGCCTGTTTTAAAATAATTTATTTAATTAAAAGTTTATATAGTTTCATTTTTACTGATAACTGGCCCACAGAATTTCCTAAGGTTTAATATTAGATCTTGGGAGCTGGTAGAAGCTGGCTCTAGCATGGTCATGAATCACATGCCACACACTGTTGTTAATACTACCAGATTTACCTACCAATTCTGAGTTTTTAAAGTTAAAAATCTCTTGGATAACTGTGATACATTTTTTTGTGTTAAAGAAATGGCAAAAACAAAAGCCTTCAGATATTATAATTTGTATTTTTTATCCAACCAAGTTTGTAGTTATCAGTGGAACATTGATGAAATATGTTCACTCTAAAGGCTTTAGGAAATCAAATAGTAAAACCTCCATTGCATCTTGGGGTGGAAGGATATGCAGGCAATAGATATTTGTTTGGTGAGGGGAAGGACATCAAATTTAGAATAAAGATATTTGCACTGATTTTCACAAATAAAACTGGTCAGAAAACTTGATTTGCTAAGGGAACCAAAAATAAAAGAAGTAGATGCTTATAACTGAACAATAAAGATTCTTTCTGTGATACCAATAACTACCACAGTATAAATGCTTCAGATGCCATTCTTACATGCCAATACCAACTTTTTAATTTGTAAAAGATACAAGAGGAAATTACTAGCAAATCCAAAGCTATCTCACTAATCCCTCTAGCCAAAGTAAGCCACTCAGAGAATTAGAAAACTTATTCCTCGAAATGGTCAGTTATGATGTTAACTAACAATTTTATAAAGACTTTCAAACACAGGTCTGCATTTGCCCTGGTAAATCTTCGAAAAACTAAAAGCAGTTAAGTTGTACTCAGTCCTTTGGAAAAGCTCAATTAACCAGTTTATACTAAAGGATGAAAATTCAACTACCTTCCCATTCAAGGAGAATACATTTATATGAATAACTTTCTGAAACTGACTGTAAAATCCTATGGAATTGTTTCTTTTTTTTTTTTTGAGTTGGCATCTTACTCTATCACCCAGGCTGGAGTGCAGGGCTGTTGCATGATCAAGGCTCACTGCAGCCTTGACCACCTTAGTGTAAGGAGTAGCTAGAACTACAGATGCACCACCACCCCAGGCTAATGTTTTATGGAGATTAGGTCTTGCCATGCTGCCCAGGGTGGTCTCAAACTCCTGGGCTCAAGCAATCCTCCTGTCTCAACCTCCTAAAGTGCTGGGATTACACATGTGAGCCACCACGCTCAGCTGGAATTGTTTATTTCAAAAGTAAGTCTTTAAAGCTTAGGGACATGTACTGCGTACATACTGTTTACCTCTACAAAATGAAGCATGTGGAAAAATTTACAACTGTCAAGAGTTATTATGCTGCAAAACAAGCATGTGGAAGAACGTAACAGGGGTAAATAGAGATTTGTTCACAAATTGGAGATGCTGAAGGCACAGGGAAGGTTTTACAATAATTGCTACGTTTAAGACATTAGCAGGACAGTGGTGCTAACTTGCACTTCATGAAAAGATTGTATGTAGTAGTTCAACTGCTCCTTTTTAATTATAACACAAGTGTAGGCATGCAGGTTAATTTGAGATGCAGTCTTTTAAAAAAAGAACAAGGAAAAACAATTCCTGTCTTGTGTTAAAAATTCTAAATAAACATTATGAATTTTTTTTTAAAGTAAAACAACTAAAATTATCAAATAGACTGACCATTGAGTGATAAGTATTCAAATGAAAATATAACTGAAAATAATTTTTTTAACATTTATTATAGGGCAAACAACTTAGTGCTCTCTCTCTCTCTCTCTCTCTCTCTCTCTCTCTCTCTCTTTCAAGTTGGAGTCTTACTCCGTCACCCAGACTGGAGTGCAGTGGCATGCTCACAGCCACCCCAGCGTCAACTTGCTGGACACCAGCGATCCTTCCACCTCAGCCTTTAAGTAGCCAGAACTACAGGTGCACGCTACCACACCCGGCTAATTTTTTTTATTTATTGTAGAGACAAGGTCTCACCATGTTGTCCAGGCTGGTCTTGAACCCACGGGCTCGGGCAGTCCTCTCGCCTCAGCCTCCCAAAGTGCTGGGATTACAGGCATGAGCCACCATGCCCAGCAACAACATAGTTTTCTAAACACTTTAATTTATAGCAGTATAGACCAAAGACTTAAGTCAATTTTTAAGTTAAATCCATTTTTGCAATGACTTCCAGGTTTTTAAAAAAGCACTAAGCCTACATTTTAAAATGTAGAATCCTGCAGTTATCCTCCCAAATCCTCTCTTTCAATATGATCTACTATTAGAATATGCATTGTTTTAAAAGTTAGTTTTTACACATAAAAGTTGAATTAAAAATAATAATAATTTCCCCTAAATTCTCAATATCAGCAGTGCCCTGAAGAAAAATTCTTTCTAAGTCAAGTATAAAGACAGAAAAGTAATTCCCAGGAAATAAAAGCACTCTGTCCAAAGCTCACATGTACTAAATGCAGAGGCTGAAATAAGACTTGGATGTTCTTTCTATTTTCTTCAGTCCTCTGGTCATTACTTTAACAGGCAAAGAATAACTAAACAGCACAACTCTGACGGGAGCACATACTTTCCACACACCCTAAATGTCAAAGGCCTGTTTAGAGAAAGGCCAAACAGTCTACCGCATCTTAGACGTAAGGGCCAGAATTAGGAGATGTTTCTGACTGTGGAGTCTATTTCTGCCTCTACCACTTTGCCTCACTTTGTAACCTTAGTGAAGAGATTTATCTGTTTCTCATGTGGGCTTAAAAATAAAGATGAAGATACATAACGTCTGCTTAGCTCCCTAGATTATTACGAGGTTACAATAAATAATGCTCATAAAATCTTGATCTCTTCAGGAAAAAAAAAAAAAGAATTTTGACATAGGCAGGAGGGCTTTTAGAGACTTCTGAGAGACCAGTGGTAGTCAAGGTGGGACACACAAAATAGATAAACCGATGGTCACAGGAAAATGCCTGTTGACCCTTTTAATTTATTTTCCAGGTAAAAATGCTCTTTGAACTTAAGCCCATAAACTGCCATCTAGATTACATCCAATTTCCGCTTCTAAAACATTCACTTACACCATCACTATACATTATAACTTCTAAACAGGTAAGAGACTAGAATAACTAGACTCATGATTAGAAAACCAGAGGAAAAATCAGGGCGCTTGATTTCTAGGTCTGGCTCCTGACCTAAAAATAAAAAAAAAGAAGAAGTAGAAAGTTAGCATTAAAATAAATAGACTCCAGGCCTCGTTATAGCCCCACCTGCATCTGCCTCTTTCATGAGAAGTCTTCAATATGGCTGCCAAGATTTCTTGGTGGGAAAATGATTTTGTAAGATGAAACAATTGCACTTAATTGACCTTTAGTTTCTGGGTATATGCCAGTATTTGCGTTTAAGTTATTAAGGACTGGTGCAGAGTGTTTTCAGTTGAATCTTCTCTCTAACAGCTCTCATGTCTGTAATGCATGCAATTTCTATTTTTTAACCATCGGCTATATAGTGATGGTAACAGCTTATTTCTCATTTTCCCTTAGAAGATCAATTCACAAAAGCTACACGTTGCAAATGCCAGATACTAACATACGACATAATAACAGAGCAGCATATAGAGGATATAATTAAAGGAAGTGGTGAGATAAGAACAGTGCTCTGACTGCTGTTCCCTGTCAAACTATAGGTACATTTTCCCCATAGAAATCGGGCTATAAATAGCAGCAAGAATCAACCTGCTGGAGTATTGAAGTTGTAAACCAGTCATGAGAAAAGCCTTTCCTTGCATATTGGGATTCAGCAATGGGGAGATTAATGTTTTGTTTTGTTTTTTAAGTTGGAGTCTCACTCTGTCACCCAGGCTGAAGTGCAGTGGCACGCTCATGGCCACCACAACCTTGACCTGCTGGGCTCAGGCGATCCTTCTGCTTCAGCCTTCCAAGTAACTGGAACTCGTGTGCCAGGAGATTAATGTTTTATTTTCTTACTTTCTATTCTAGTCAAGAA
>CAUYQG010085916.1:0-15946 GCA_963574415.1 Tarsius wallacei
AGTCAGAATGGCAATTATCAATAACTCAAAAAATAACAGTTGCTGGAGAGGGTGTGGTGAAAAGGGAACACTTCTACCTTGTTGGTGGGAGTGCAAACTGGTGCAACCTCTGTGGAAAACAGTGTGGCGATTCCTAAAAGCTCTAAATATCGACCTCCCATATGACCCCGCAATCCCCCTACTGGGAATATATCCTGAAGAACTCAAATCACTCTATGAAAAAGATACCTGCACACGTATGTTTATCGCAGCATTGTTCACAATAGCAAGAACCTGGAATCAACCATGCTGTCCATCAAAAGAGGAGTGGATTAAAAAAATGTGGTACATATACATGATGGAATACTACACAGCCATAAAAAAAGAACAAAATCATGAATTTCACAGCAACCTGGATGGAAGTAGAATCTAAAATACTGAGTGACCTCTCACAGAAACAGAGATCTGAGTATCACATGTTTTCACTCATATAGTGGACCTTGAACATCCATCGTAATACTATAAGAAAAGGACTGACAGTGGTGGGAAACTACGGCGGGGAGGGGAAAGGAGGTGAGATTAATGATAGTAATATCTGTCTGGGGATGGGGAAACACCCCTTATCCACAAAGGTGCCTGAATGAAGCATATTTGTATACCTAACCCTTAACTGTACACCACAATATCAAAATAAAAAATATTGATATATAAAAAATAAATAAATAAATAAATATTGCTTAGCCAGGCATGGTAGAGTGCGCCTGTAGTTCCGGCTCCTTGGAAGGCTGAGGCAGAAGGATCGCCTGAGCCCAGCAGGTCGACACTGGAGTGGCTGTGAGCATGCCCCTGTACTCCAGCTTGGGTGACGGAGTGAAACTCCCACTCAAAAATAAATAAATAAATAAATATAAACATTGCTGTAGTTGGAGGAGGAATAAACAGCAGCTTCTATTGACAAGAGTGGGTTGCTTCTTCTCTGCCTACATATGTGCATACTCCCAACACAGGCAGCATGGATGATGGAGAACACGGTCTTCAGCACTGAATTGGCCTCAGTATATTCCCTGCATCTATTCCCCTCTAGGATGTTTAACCTCATAGAAATACAAATATAACCCCTCTCCCTTTCTAACGCATTGTAAAGAAGATAGATACTCAGTATCTGTGCCACAGAAAGCATTCTAATTAATGACACAAATCAATCATCCCATGCATTGGGTGGGAAGACTTCATTTATTTCCTTCTTTAAACTTTATGAACATTTTTGTTTTTGTTTTGAGTTGGAGTCTCACTCTGTTGCCCAGACTGGAGTGCAGTGGCCGCTCCCAGCCACCGCAGCCTAAACCTGCTGGGCTCCGGCGATCCTTCCACCTCAGCCTTCCAAGTAGCTGGAACTACAGGCGCACACTACCACGCCCGGCTAATTTTTTTTATTTATTGTAGAGATGAGGTCTCGCCAAGTTGCCCCGGCGGGTCTCGAACCCGCGGGCTCAGGCAATCCACTCACCTCAGCCTCCCAAAGCACAGGATTACAGGCTGAGCCACCAAGCCCGGCACTTTATGAACATTTTGTGAGTGGTGGTCAAGCCTGTAATCCCAGCACTTTGGGAGGCTGGAGTGAGAGGATTGCCTAAGTCCAGGGGTTCAAGACCAACCTGGGCAACTTGGCGAGACCTCATCTCTACAATAAATAAAAAAAATTAGCCAGGCGTGGTGACGCACGCCTGTAGTTCCAGCTACTTGGAAGGCTGAGGCGGAAGGATTGCCTGAGCCCAGCAGGTCGAGGCTGCTGTGGCCATGAGTGTGCTACTGCACTCCAGGTGGGCGACAGAGTGAGACTCCAACTCAACAACAAAAAAAATTTATGAATATTTTATTTATTTAGCACTCTTTACTCAATTATAAAAATCCTGTGACGATTGTAGAATGATTGAAAAATAGGGGGAAAAGCATAAAATGGTGAAAAACAATTATTCAGGCACAACGATTACATTGTCAAAAGGGCATTCCTGTTACATCAAAGAAGACAGGTATGTTCTTACACAGAACCTAGAAAGGGAGAAATAGTATAGCACAGTGGTCAGAAAAATGAGCTCTAGTTTGGGTTCTAGCACCTACGGTGTGACCTTTGGTCAACTTACTTAACTTCTCTTTGCCTCAGTTTCCTTACCTATAATGTGGGAATGTTGCTATTCCTGATGAAAGGAGGTTCTTGCACGGATTAAATAAAATAAAACATGCGCAGTTCATAGTCTGCTCAGAAAACATCGGGCTATTACTTGAATAATACATTTTGATCAAGAGAGGGAAATCAGATCAGAAAGTAGCTATGCTGATTGTCTACAGGTGACATCCATTCTGATCGGTCAGATTGTAAATAGTTTGGCTGTCATCCTAGGAAAAACGACAGGTGCGGCTAACATTAATAAGCTTTTACAGTGGCCAGACACTATTCTAAATGTATCTGGCCCTCAAAATAGCTCTCTGAGATTAGAGGTATAGAGAAGTCACTATTCTATTCTATTCTATTCTAATTTTTCTTTTCTTACCTGTCGCGGAAATTAATCTCAGCTCAAGTCACACCACTTCAGTCCAGACAAGCATACCTAGAGGTGCATTTTAGTCTCTGCTGTTGCTTTGAATGAATGATATTTGTGATGTTGTCTTCTGATTGTTTGCTGCATGGCTAATCTTAAATATTTGTTTAATATGCAGATGATACCTCCCAGTGACAGCTTGGGGGGAACTGCAGATGTCTTTCTCTCAAAATGGCACAACCCCACTGCTGTTTCCACACACGAACCCACAATACCCCTACTGGGAATACACCCAAAGGAACTCAAATCATTCTACGAAAAAGATACCTGCACATGCATGTTTATTGCAACATTGTTCACTATAGCAAAAGCATGGAATCAACCGTGCTGCTCATCGAAAGAGAACTGGATTTTTAAAATGTGGTACATATACATGATGGGATATTATGCAGCCATAAAGGACAAAATTATGAACTTCGCAGCAACTTAGATGGACTTAGAGTCTATAATACTGAGTGATCTATCACAGAAACAAAGAACCGAGTACCACATGTTGAACAACTATTGTAACACTATAAGAAAGGAATTGGCAGTAGTGGGTGGGTGGCATACCGCATCAACAAAGGTACCTGCATAATGAACATTTGTATACCTAACCCTGAATTGTACCCCACATATTTTTTCCCTCCCCTTCTGCCCACCCCGGCCCCTCCGTACACTGCATATTTAAAATTAAAACAACAACAAAAAAAAGAAAATTAGAAAAAGCTATTCCCACCTCAATCACCAGCTTAGGAAAAGTGCCCTTCTGGGTGTATCTAACACCAAAGGGTACATTGCTTAGGGAGTAGAGATCTGGCTAACGTTTTTGCCCCTACTTACCCTCTTGGCCAGACAACCTTATGCAGTACACAACATGCAAAACCTTATATGGCAACCCTGACCCAGAGTCCTAAGACTTCTGTGCTTCTGAGTTTCCACGTGTTGTGGAATAAGAAGTGTTTTTTCAACAGCTTGGCACCAGAGACCCTCCTACGGTGAGAACCGTGCTTGATTAGAAAATGCCTTGATTGGCTACCTTGTGTGTGGAAAGATCCTTTATGGAAGGAGATGGCTTCCTGAGCATGGTACTCTCTTTCTTTTGTTTACAGGAATTTGGTGGGAGACAGAAGGAGGAAGGTTAGGCTGAGAAGAGGAGGGGTAAGGAAGGAGAAGAAAACTAAGTAACGGTATGGAAAGATGGCACCTGCAGAGAAATGTAATTAGTGATAAGTTCCCAATGGCGAGGTGGTCAGAGGGCTTTATCTTAGAATCAAGAATGTCTAATACTCTAGTTTATGTTTGAGGAAATTGTCACATAAACCACCTCTGTTGCCTGAAAGCATTCTTAGCAATCTGACAAATATAACCTTGACCTGAGAAATCTGGGAAAGTGGAAAAACTGGGAATCCACCCTTTGTGGTCAGTGTCCACAGGATAGCCAAGTGGCCTCAAAACTGATCTATTTCCCTGAAAGGAGAAACACAAATACAGAGTGACCAGAGGACACAAGAGCTGGACTCCACTAGGCCTCTGAGATTCCTAGAGAGACCAGAAGAGACTCTGGTTCTCCCAGCATATGTGGGGTGAAGGCAAAGTCAATTTCATTTGAATTTCAAAGGACAAGGTAACCCCAATGGACACCAAGGTTATACCTGTCAGCCATGATCATGCCGTTTTGGCTGTCATCTCTCTGCTCCTCTCTGCTTTGAGATAATTATGGTTCATAGCTACTGAGTATCTAATATGATCTGGGAACTGAATATATGATCTGGGAACTTCAAAGCAAACTTAGTCAGGTACACGTGTGCACATTTTGGAGTTAATGACCTTGAAGTTTAGAGAGGTAAGTAACATGTCCAAATTTTCAGAAGTGGTAGGTGACAGAGCTTAAAAAGAAAAAAGGAACCCAGATCTCTCTAGTTCCAGAGACAAAGTACCTTTCCGTGTATTGTGGAAGTGAATTTGTATCTGTTTAAACTCTCTTCTCCTGGGGCTGAATGTGGGAAACACTTATAGCTGGAAACCCACACATGTGGGCAATTTTACATTACCAGAATAAAATCTTGCTAATTTTGGAGATAGGCCAGCCTAAACCAAGTAAGAATCTAAATTTTAATGTAGTTCTTCAGGAAGGTATAAATATAAGATATATAGGACACTTGACGGTTGAGTCCCACTGCTGGTGTTAGTCCTAGTATGAGTTTAAGGAATGTAAGAATCAGACCCAGATGGAGACCAGGAAGGAAAATGTCCTCCTCCAGCAAGAGTGGAGGCTTTGTTGAGTCCCAGTCTCTTCCCAATGGCATTCCCTTAGCTCTCGAAGTACCTGGTCTGGCGTTTGGAGAGAGTCATTGCTTTCATTTATGTGTAGAGCATGGAGCGTATGTGGTGTGTGCCTAATTGCCCTGAGGCATGGCGGCAACGATGCTCATCATTAAATCTGTGTTGAATCACCTTGGTTAGGAGTTTTATTCAATGTCAACACTACATTCCATCCATGCGTGCTGAGACTTCATGGCTTTTTAATCACGTTGCAGTGTGGCTACAACTAAGATAACAGCTAAAGGAAAACACTATGCAGCAATGCCAAGGAACGGGAGAAGGAAAATACTGTTTTCTATGTGCCAGGCACACTGTGGCGGAGGCAGTGCCTTTTTATTTTGACAACCAAATGTCTGACACTGTTTTTTAATGCCCCACTTCCTAGGGGTTGGCCTCAGTGAGAGCCACTGGCTCCGATACAAACATTATTAAGGCATGAGGAACTTCAGAGAGAGGTCCAAGGGGAATCTGGGAACATCCTAATGGCATTCCAGAAGGAGGGCAAAGGAGGATTCTGGGGACTGGGTGCCATGATGGTATTCCAGACAGAAGACTGAGATTAGTACTGGAAATACGGAGTCCTAGTGACATTGTTGAGAAAGAAATCATTGTAGGGAATCTGGGAAGTATGGCAACTTGAACGAGACTTCTTTCTCCTCTTCTCACAGGTCTAAGGTCAACATCACCTGTGTGTAGGTAGAAGTCAACAAGGTCTTGGCTCTACTTAAATCCTTCCAGAGAGAACTGAGAAGGAGGTTTCTTTCCCAAAGGGTAGATGAGCCTTATAGTTGCTGAACTCAAACAGCAAATCCTGGGACGAACTGAAGTCTTAGAGATCTTGTCTTTCTGGGAAAGCCGCCATTGGTCCATAACAGTGTGAAAAGTCCAGGAGCTGAATGAAAGGCCTGAGCTATCTCTGACCCTGAGATGGGTAAGTTCAAGAGTACTGGAGAGGTGTCTCTATGGGGACTGGCCTGGCTAACCACTTCCTCACCTTCAGCCCACAAAGGTAGAGATGATTTCACTTCCTATCATCCATGGGACCTGAACCCAAAAGGGCCAACACATTAATATTCTATCACTGCTAATAATAGCAAATGCTTCAATAGCTTTGGCCTTGTGCCAATCACTGTTCTGAGTACTTGATGTACATTAAATAGCACTTTCAAAACTTAAACGTGTTATTTTTAGACAATTATAGATTCACATGCAGTTATAAGATATAATAGAGAAATCTTATGTACCATTTATCTAATTTCCCTTAATGGTAATGTATTGCAAAACTATAACACAATAGCATAGCCAGAAAATTGTCATTAATACAGTCAAGATCCAGGACCCTTCCATCATCACAAGGATCCCTGTATTGTCCCTGCATAGCCTTGCCCACTTCCTTAACTCCTGGTCGCCACTAATACGATCCTCATTTCCATAATTTTTCCATTTCAAGAATGCCATATATACATGGCTGAGTGTGATGACTCATGCCTGTAATACCAGTACTTTGGGTGGCTGAGGCGAAAGGATTGCTTGAGCCAAGGAGTTTGAGACCAGCCTGGGCAGCATAGCAAGACCTCATCTTTACAAATAAAAAATTTTAAAAATTAACCAGATGTGATGGCACACACTTGTAGTCCCAGCTACTCAGGAGGTTGAGGTGAAAGGATCCCCAAAGCCACGGAGGTCAACGTTGCAGTAAGCTGTGATCATGCCATTGCACTCCAGCCTGGGTGACAGAGTGAGACTCCAACTCAAAAAAAAAAAAAAAGGAAGAAAGAAAGATAGGGAGAGAATGTCATATAAACAGAACCACACAGTAGGTTACTCTTCAAGACTGCACTGTTTTCACTCAGCATAATTCTCTAGAGATTCACGCAGGTCCTGCATGCATCAATAGTTTGTTCCTTTTAATCACTTGGTAATTTTTCATGATATGGATGTGCCACATTTAATTTAACCATTCATCCACCAGAGGACATCTGAATGTCTCCAGCTTGTGGATATTAAGAATGAAAATGCTACAAACATTTGTGTACAGGTTTTTGTGCAAGCATAAGTTTTCTTTTCTCTGAAATAAATGCACAGGTGTGCAATTGTTGGGTGGGAGGGTAGTTGCATTATGTTTATTTTTATTTGTTTTAGGAAACTGTCAAACCAGTTTTCCAGAGTGGCTGTACCATTTTATAATCCCACTGGCAATGTATGAGTGATTCCGTTTCTTGGTATTCTTACCAGTGCTAGATTGGAGTTGGCATACTAGACAGAATCAATATGCCAACCTTGGGCTAAAGCAACAGGCTTTCCAGAAAACTCACATTTGAATGGAGAAGAATGACTCCATCAGCACACCACATTTTAGAATGGATGTGTTTGTCAAATCAGCAAGGCAGAGAAAATTCAAATCTCAGGAGAGATGAGTTTTGATGATGATGTGGGGGGTGGTGAGCTCAGAAAAGCTTGTGTTTTTGTCAGCATTATCACAGCAGTGCTACCCAAAGGGCTCTCGGTCAGTCTCTTGATGGGAAAGTAAAAAGAACAGAGAGTAGCCAAAAGCAAATTTCAGGAACTCTGAAACCCCTGAAACAAACACAGGGGTCAGTTCCCTGTAGTCCACTCAGTCCTACTGTTTGCAGAACTCTTGCAATCAATAGCACAGTAAATATGAAGCTTCATTACCCAAATACTCCAGCATTAATCAGTTAGTGGCTCAGTCTCTCAGACACATGGGGCTTGTCCACATCGGTCTTTCTCCTCCTCCCCTCACTTCAGTCATACCTTCTCCTCTCTCTTCAGTACCATCCTTTCTATGCATGCAGGAGAACTTGGTCCATGTAGTGTAGCTTCTTTTGTTCCATCAGTTTGCTTTTGCCAATAACTCAGAAAATTCTGTTGTCCTTGTGGCTCCAAATTGCTTCCCCATCTCAACCCCTAAAACTTTTGACTCCATATTTCTATTATGGCAAAGAGTAACTGTGACAAACAAGAGAGTTCCCTCTGGATGAAGGTATGATGGGGTGGGTGGGGTACAACTTAAAAAGAAGAAAAAATATTGAAGAATGGAATACCACAAAACCTTTCACTTTGAGGATTTTAAAATAACAGTTTTTTTGTATTGCTAAGGCATTATAAATGTGCCAGGTATTGTGTTAAACATTTTATCACATACAATTGTTTTATCATCCCAAAAAGATATGTACGATTTTCACTCCCTTTGAAAATAAGGCAAGTGAATTTGAGAAACTGTGTTTCATGCCCAAGGTCATAATACTGTAAGTGGCGGAGTCAGGATTCTAACCCAGGCAGTCTGGGTCAAGAAACCTTGTCCTGTCCATGATGCATCAACCAAGAAAGACTCATTGAGTACCAGCCCAAACACTGAGGTGAATCTTCTGCAGCCAGCACCTCCACTGCAAGAGAAAACGGCAAGGAAGGGCTGTTCCAACATGACTTACCATGTAGGTAGATCTTATCTGGGTTCTGGGATTGAATCTGGCTCTGTTGAGCCTTCTAGATTCCTTTGGGTGCCCATACTAGGTCTGGACTACAACCTGGGTGAGGTTCCCGTCCTCACCTAGCATGTGCCTGTTGTGTAGCTAGAAAAAAAGAGGAGTAATTCTTATAACTGCACGAAGTGACATTTCTACAAAAAATTTACATATCAAAAGAACATTTTCTACTTCCATTTCAGGAAGTGGCCAACCTTTCCCCGAAAACAACTAAAAATGCTGATTGTCAAAAATTATCAGGTCCAAATCTAAGGGAATACAGAAACTCAGAAGAGTAAGCAGAGTAATAAACCACTTTTGTGTTGAAAGTATCTCACAAAACCTGATGAATTTAAGGCTTCATGGGGCACAAGGGACCAAATACCAAGCCCAGGGAGTTTCCCAAAGTGGGAAGTTAAATGCAAAGCTCTCCCAAATATGGGACCCAAGAGTTACAATATCAGTGTGAGGATGAACTAGAGGTGAAACCACAGCACCTCTGTAGGCCTCCAATCCTTGAGCCCACAGGAAGAATTCTTCAACTTTGAGCAAGCAGGAAGAAAAATACCTTTTCTGAAAAGCCATAATCACAGGGATTATGGCCCAAACTGAACCACTCACAGGGTCCAAACAGTTGTTATGAATTAGTTTAACACATTTGCAGACTATAACCCCAGGTGTCCAGTAAAGGCAAATGAAAATGCTCTCTGAAAGAAATCGCCCTTTCTCCAGTACTCAAGGGATTACTACATGTAAAAATCCTAGGAAAATGGACAGCACACAGTAATACATGTCTAAGTGCGTGAAGACCAAGGGCACAGTAAACAGAACATAAGAGACAGAAACAACCATTCTCGGAAGATGGTAGCAATGACATCACTTTCAACGCCCTCCCAGAAGCAGAGCAACTACATAGAAAAAACAAAAACACATGGATGACGTTTTTTTAAAATCACAAGCTTTCAAATGTAATACAAGACAGTGGGGACAGACCAAGTTACAAGATCCACATGGTACTGATGTCTGTGGGAGCAGAAGAAGAAGAAAGTCATGAAGGCAAAATCGGGTGGACTTGAGGAAAAGAGAACCCCAAGAAAGCCAACTAGAAAGAAAAAAAGAAACAATGCTTAAAGAAATAGAGGGGGCAAAGGAAGAAATAGTCAAAGAGTAATCGCGAACACAAACAGATATTTGTATACCCATGTTTCTAGCAGCACTATTTACAACAGCCAAAAGGTGAAAACTACCCAAGTAGCCATCAGTGGGTGAACGGATAAACAAAATGTGGTCTAGATATACAATGGGACATTAATCAGCCTTTAAAAAGGAAGGCATTTTGATATAGGCTACAACATTGATGAAGCTCAAGGGTATTAGGCTAAGTGAAAGAAGCCAGTTACAAATAAACAAATGTTGTCTTACTCTACTCATAGGAAGTACTTAGAGTAGTCCAATTCGGATAGGCAGAAAACATAACAGAGGTTGTCAGGGCCTGAGTGGAGCAGGAAATGAAAATATATTGTTTAATGGGTACAAAGTCCAGTTTTCTAAGATGGAGAAAGTTGTAGAGACGGATGGTGGTGGTGGTTGCACAAAATTATGTATTTAATACCACTGAACTATACACTTAAAATTAGTTAAAGTGATCAATTTTATGCTATGTATATGTTACCACAATTTTTAAAATTAAATTTTAAAAGGAAATGTGGGGGGAGGAAGGACTGAGAGTGACACGTATTGAAAATAGGCAAAGAAGGTTGAACACGTGGGTAGAAGGAATTTGTGTAGATGAGAACCAAAGCAAGGGAACTGAAAATTAAATTTCAAGAAAACACTTTTAAAATTAAAAACAATAACTTGAAACCACATTTTGAAACTGTACAATGCATATATGAGAATATTGACCTAGAATGGTCAATAATCAAGACATATTCTAGTATAGTATATAGGACTAAAAATATCCTTTCAGCATCTGGCAAAAAAGTGCATGTAACTTTTAAGGGAAGGAAAATTAGATTATTAGCAGGCATTGAAACCCAGGCTTTATGCCAGAAGAAAATTGGGTAATATTTTTAAGATACTCAAGGAAAGAGAGCATCAAAGATTTTATATCCAGCAAAAACAAAAAAGAAAGATTTTTAAGCACAGAGGGCATAGACAAACTTATCAAAGCTCAAGAACTCAAGAGATAATGTTTCCATAAGCCTTTCCTGAGTAATTTACTGTAGAATGAGTTTTAGACAATCAAAATAACTAGAAGGTTAGTAACACAATGACTGCTAATGAGCATTAAATAAGTATTTACTAAGACAAAGAGAACGAAGAAAAAGTGAAGACAAAGAGGGGGAAAATATTATGAAAGGCTATATGCTCTGGCAATGTGCATATAGTTCAACTATTAAGACTGAAGGGTCTTTATAAATTTGTCAAAATTCATAGATCTGTAAACTTTAAATGGAAGCTTTGCTGTATCTAGATTTTAGCTTAATAAACTTGAAAAAAAAGGAGATGGGAAGAGCATATGCCAAACATTTCTAGAATGTTTTTTTTTATAATCAATATTTTTTATTTTGATATTGTGGGGTACAGTTAAGGGTTAGGTATACAAATATGCTTCGTTCAGGCACTGTTGTTGATAAGAGGTATCTCCCCGTCCCCAGACAGATATTGACTACCGTTACTCCCATCTCCCTTCGCCTCCCCCCACCACAGTTTCCCACCACAGTCAGTCCTTTTCTTATAGTATTACGTTGGATGTTCAAGGTCCTACCATCTAAAATGTTTTAAGTAATCGTGATGGAGCTGATATTATTATTATAATACAGAGACTGTGGTATGTTTAAAATTGGATAAAATAAATGAGAAATTATGGTATATTCTAATTGTATCATCCTTTAGGAAATTGAAAACAGAGATGCAGTTAAATAAAAGCTGTGATATTTTATCATGTTAACGTTTATTTTCTAAATACTTCTAGAAATAACAACCAACTCAATAGCAACGAGACTTTCTATTGATCAAATTATGGTCTTGAAATATCATTTATACAAAACCACAGCTTCCTGGAGATATATATGATTTCAAGTCTGGAGGAAGAAATATACAAAATTGGTCTGGAAAATATTGTAATATATAGCAACAGAGCTGTCAAAAACTTCTAAGGTCACATAGAAAGGGCCCACCAGAATATTCAAACAGGTTCAAATATGGGACAAGTTGAACTTCAACAATGATAATAATGGCAGTGGATCAAAATCCAAGTTTGTTCATGCCCATGAGTTCATAACACAATTTTTAAAAAATTGATTCCACCTTCCAGGAATTGCAGAAAACCAATTCATTATATTGAAGACTGGTAAAAAAAGGGAAAGAATCAAACATTTATTCTTCATTTTCTATGTGAACATATTGGATAATCACACAGTAGATGAAGGAAAGTGCTTCTCTATCAAAACATTCTGACTGACAAATGAAAAATAATATTAGAATTATCACTGTGTTAAGCTGAACAACAGCTCCCAAAATTATACAAATCTTAATCCTTGGACCTGTAAATATTTCTTTATATGGCATCAAAAAGGACTTTGCAAACGTTATTAAGAATCTTGAAATGGGAAGATTATCTTGGAGGGTTGGATGTAATCTCAGGGGTCCTTACAGAAGGGAGGTAGAAAACCAGAGAGACAAAAGATGGTGCCATGATGGAAGCAGAGAGAAATCTGAAGATGAAAGAAGGAACCATAGAATGCAGCTCTAGAAACTGTAAAGATAGAATACAGATTTTTCTCTAGAGACTCTCAAGGGAGCTGACTCCTTAATTTCATCACAGTTAATCCATTTCAGACTCAGGGCCTATAAAACTGCAACAAAACACATTTGTGTTGTCTTAAACCACAGGATTTGTGACAGCAGCCATTGAAAAATAATACAATCAACATTGCAATGAACAGATTTATCCACTAAGCCTCAACCACTGCTCATATTATAAAAAGAGATTCAACCAGACATCACATGTTTTCTACAATCTTGCCAAACAGTGCCTACATCCGATCTTTTCGCCAAGCTTTTACATTGAATCCAGTCTTTGGAACTAGCTGCTAATTTGTAGGAAAAACAGTGGACAGAAAATCATGAACTTCACCTAGAGCAAACAGTCAGCAAATTCCAGATTGTGGGAGACTCCTCAGGCCAAACCATTCAGGTTCTTTACTAGATAAGTTATAAAGAATTGGAAGGGGTAGAGAAGGAAACTGTAGCCTGAGGGGAACTTAAAAGACACAGCAATTTGATTTTTAAATGGGCAAAATCAAACTCTAGTATGTAGCAATATACATCTGGTAATAAACTATTAAAAAAATAACTCATGGAAGCAATAATGATAAAGAATAGGATAATGGGTTTTCTTTGGAGGAATGAGTGATTATGAGGTACAGGACAAAGGGAGGAGCTCTTCAGGTGGCTGGCAATGATTTTTTTCCTTGATTTTAGTGATGTTCACCTTATGCAAATTCATTAAGTCATAAAATTGATTTGTGTGGTTTTGTGTAACTGTTTTATTTTAGGACTATTAAAATGATGTTTAATGAAATAAAATACAGGCTTGAGACAAATTTCATGAAATAGGAAACTAATTACTAAATATATTAAAGGCAATAAGAAGTATAGAGATAAAAATATATAATTTGTTTGAAAATGTAAGAGGCAGATTTAACTTCAGATTAGATACCAATAAAGAAGAATTAGAGAACTGAAAGACAGATCAAAAGAAATTACAGAGCAGCAGTTTAAAAAATAAGCCAAATAGACTGAGGATTTCTAACATATTTCTTCTTTTTTCCAGTACCAATAAGTCTTTATTTAATTTTCCCAGGGAAAGAAGAAGGGAAGAGAAAGAGTCAGCATATGTGTTACAAAATGATTAGAAAATGGGAAAGTACCCAATACAGCAAAATCAACCATCAAACACACCCCTGTAATGGAGTTGCTATAGCCCAAAGGGGCTCAGTCTCCTGCAGTTCAGGAATTAAGGGATCAGGAAAAGAACAGACAGGTACAGGATTTCCTACCCTCCCTCCCCATAAATTCAAGATTTCACACAAAGCTTTGGTTTCTAGCAGTAAACATGGAGTTACATTTGTCCATCTCCTATTAAACAATCTTGTAGCCACATTGATGTAAGTTTCTTGCACTTGCATAAACGTTCCTGAGTGACTTGGATATACATTCATATTCCCTTTCTTGGCCTCCTGACCCCACTTTCTATATGGAAAGCCCCCAGTTGTTTTACTCTACTTTAGGCTTTTAGATTAAGCAGGTTTGATCCATCCAAAATACAGCGGTGCCCTAAGTGTTTGGCATGAATCACATCAAAAAATGGTCTTGACTTAGGAGTTTGGGAACAAGGAATGGAAGGTTTCTAGCCTCTTTAGGATTTTTGCATAAATCTTTTAAGAGTTGTAGAGAAACCCCAATAACTAAATATGTGGGTGGGTGGGTGTATAGCTTCTCTTTTTGGGTAGAGGGATAGAAAAGAGGAGGAGAGTAGGAGACAAGCTTTTAGGACAGAAGATCTGGTCAAAAATAGAAAATAGGAGAGGGGGGCACAAAAGAAAGGATGGTTCAAGACCCCCACATTAAGAGGGCCCCCAAACTAATATGTCAGATCCTTCTTTCTGGTACAGAACCTTCTGTCAAAGATGTTTTGACTATTTTTCTCTCAATACAAAAAGAAGTTTGAAAACAATAAAACCCCAAAAGTACAAGGAGGAAGACCAACACATATTTAGACAAACTAGGCCACCTAGCAATCACCAACTCAGTGAAGTCCTACAAAGCCCAGACAAATACAATCACCAGAAGGAAGTCAGCATTTAGGGGAGAAAGAAATCCAGGATCAGTCATACACCACCCAATGCACTCTAGTGCATTTGTCCCATTTCAACACAGTGAGGTAGGTTTACAGTGATCTCACGGCATGTAAACGAAATCCCTCTTTTCTCCTTTAGCCACCATGACACTATTAATCACTACTGTAGCAGAGCAGAACATTGGCTCCAGGAACCCACAAAGAGGCCCTTGCTTATCGGTCTCCCTGGAATCCAAGAATTTTGAAAGGTTAAGGATTTTAGTCCTTGCTTCATTTATCCACTCCTTGGTAGCACAGTCTGAGTAGAGGTATTGGTCTTATAACTCATCCTTACCAACTCACATTGTTTTACGAATGAACACACACACACATACATACTCATCCTGTTGTGCATGGTAGGCTTAGCCCAATTTGGTGAAGGATGGATCTGGTATGTAAAGCATGTCCTGTGCCCTAGGATTAGACAACCCTCACCTAACCTTGGCTTCCACACTGGGCCTTTCACCTGACCTAGCCTCTCTTAGCCACTCAGCACCACCTATTCATGTTTACACTTATTTTCAATCTTCCAGTAGTAGGAGACATGGGGCAACCCAGTTAAGACCTAGTCTCCCACGAAACATTCCAAGGTGGAGAAGGTTTCAGGAGGACACTATGGCAGAAAAGCCAGCTCCAATCGGCAAAAATGAGGTAGTTCAATAGGCTATGCACTCCACATAGTAGCTCTCCATGGTAATAAAAACAACAAAAAGTATTCCTGCTGTGCAGACCTGGAGCTGCTGCCGACTTATCCCTGAGATTGCTCATGTACCTGAGAACATAGTGCAAGAATGAGGGCCTTAGATTGAAATACACAACAATCGAAAGCCAGAATATTTATATTAAGGAAAAAAGTTAAAATGCACAAGATACATCATTTGCACACAGCTAGCGCAGTTGGCTTCCTGGAGAAAGTGGGACCTAAGGTGCAGTTATCCAAGAGAGTAAAAAAAATCACATTGGCCTAGAGTTAGGTGGGAGTCAGTATAGAAGCAGCAGGTCTGCAGCAGTTCCTCCAACCACCCTTTCCACCTGTCATCAGGTGCTTAGAACCTTTGCCAGCACCTTATCCCAAGAGTGGATATGAGAATGTAAGATGTGAAGAAAGTACTGCCTTACTCCTGGTGAGACTCTCTTCCCCACAGAATATAGTGGCTTGAGTCCATTAATATGGTCTTATACTTCATCATTTCAATCTGGCATGGGAATTCTTTTTTTTTTCCTTTGAGTTAGAGTCTCACTCTGTCACCCAGGCTGGTGTGCAATGGCACACTCATGGCCACCACGGCCTCAACCTGCTGGGCTTAGGTGATCCTTCAGCCTCAGCCTTACAAGTTAGCTAGAACTACAGGCATGTGGGACCATGCCTGACTAATTTTTTGATTTATTGTAGAGATGAGGTCTCGCCAAGTTGCCCAGGCTGGTCTCGAGCCCGTGGGCTCAGGCAATTCTCTCACTTCAGCCTCCCAAAGTGCTGGGATTATAGACCTGAGCCACTGCATCTGACCTGGGAAGTATCCTTTTTAAAAAGGAAAACAGCCGGGCTCGGTGGCTCAGCCTGTAATCCCGCGCCTTTGGGAGGCTGAGGTGAGTGGATTGCCTGAGCCCGCGGGTTCGAGACCCGCCTGGGCAAGCGAGACCTCATCTCTACAATAAAATCAAAAAATTAGCCGGGC
>CAUYQG010085920.1:0-13293 GCA_963574415.1 Tarsius wallacei
AGCCGGGCTCGGTGGCTCAGCCTGTAATCCCGCGCCTTTGGGAGGCTGAGGTGAGTGGATTGCCTGAGCCCGTGGGTTCAAGACCCGCCTGGACAAGCGAGACCTCATCTCTATAATAAATCAAAAAATCAGCCGGGCATGGTAGCGCGTGCCTGTAGTTCCAGCTATTTGGAAGGCTGAGGCGGAAGGATCGCCGGAGCCCAGCAGGTCGAGGCTGCGGTGGGCGGGAGCGGCCACTGCACTCCAGTCTGGGCGACAGAGTGAGACTCCAACTCAAAAAAAAAAAAGTTCTAAGTAAGTTTCCATTCTTTACTCTTTTTTTGTGTGTGGGGGGGGGTGAAGGAACTTTCTGTGTGGCTGAGCAAGGAAATACGCACAGAGACCCTCAGACCCCCACACTCAGGAAAATAGCCAGTTGTGAACTGGACCTATTGGTTTCCAAGTCTCAGATAAGAAACAAAGAACTAAGTGTCACATGTTCTCATGTATAAGTAAACCTCGAACAATTATAATGCTATAAGAAAAGGATTGGCAGTAGTGGGAATCTGTGGGGGGGGCACACCTCATCAAGGGTACCTGCATAATGCATATACCCTGAATTGTACCCCACGTATTTAAAATAAAACATTTTTTAAAATATTGCTTTGTGTTTTCTAGGGTACCACTCACACACCTTATCCACGATTTTATGTTAATAGTGGAGAAGGTCTCTCCCCAAATATGTGAGGAGAGGCATAAAATGAGGGACACAGAGAGTCTGACCAAATAAATTCTCCCGACATGAGAGACCACTTTAGATTGCTTTATAACAAAGAAGGTGATTTGCAGGGTAAATACAGGCCATGCCCTGCGAGTTTTCTTATTGATGAAATTCATGCTTTGAATTACTGATTGATGGCTGCTGAAGGATGGCAATCTCTCTGTTCCAGTCTGGAGACGGCACTATATGTAATGAGCTTCTGGTGATTGAAATTCCAAAACCCAAACGGAAACAATAAAAAAAAACCTCTGTGTCCATTTTTATAAGGAACTTGGAGGGTGGACACAATGGGTCGACTACACCGTGGCACAATTGTTACAAAGAGGAATTCAGTCTACAACTAGGAGCTTTTGACCTCAAAGCAGCTCGAGTTCCTTCATTACGCTGCACAGCAAAGCTCTGATCACAGCATGAGCTCTCCTTCCTCTGGCTTAAGGATAATGTAAAAATTATGACACAAATAAAATATTTATCCTCTAGACAAGAGTAAAAGAATGCACAGAACATAGCCTGCAAGCATCCTAGAGTCCAGAGCAGACCTCCCTTTTTATAAAAACCAACCATATATATAAAGAGTTGCCCCTGCATGGTTTCACCCCTACCCATCACAGACCCACCACAACCCAGCACACCCACATGCACATGCACACACAGACGGGCACACATGCCCCACCAAAGTCATCCACTAATAGTGCAGTCGGAAATTGCTGACATTTTTAAATTAAACTTTTAGAGAATCTGTGAGCTCAGATGCAAGAAATTGTGAAAGAGTAGGCATAGTTTAAGAAATGTGCATAGAGACCAGCCACTCTTTACCCAAAATTATTTCCTTTGAACTGCCTGACTTGTTCACTTTCTTTGCTGTGGTCTGTTATTTTACTGATTGGAGCATTATCTGAATCAACAGACGTGGGTCTGAGAGGTTGGTGAGGCTGTTACTTTTGACACCTGCATGTAGACGGGATCTGAGGCTGAGTTTTCATCCAGAAGAGCTTTCTGAGAAGGGGCGATGTGCTTTGGGGGAGGAACCAGGTGTAATGTAGGAGTGAGGAACACTTTGGACAAGCTTTGAGGAGGCAGTTAGGTGACTTCTGTGAGAACAGAGAGCTGAAGCCCTAAAGGGCCAGAAGGGAGAGGCAGAAAGGCACCCTTTTCTTTCCTGATCTTGCCTGAGGCTTGCCCTGCACTGACAAAAAGAGAGAGGAAACTGTTTTCCTCTCCCTTTCTGGCAGTTTGTTTTAATACTAAGAATCCAAAATCTAGGCTAATGGTATTAGTGCTGTAATTTATTTACATTACTAAATAAAAAATCTTTAGTTATTGATCCACGTTAGAATATTGTACTTTTGAAAAATGCATTGCGTTCCTAAAAATCAATTTATATTATTATAATGTACTGTAGTATCATTATGTGTACAGTATTCACATTTATAGCATGAGCATTTTCCCTTGAATCCATTTGGTCTTCATACCCATCATTTAAAAATACTGCTTAATATTGTTCCATCCAGTGGGCTTACCAAAATTTATTTAACCTAAATATTTCACAGTAGGGAAATGGTAATTTCAATTTCTGTTCTTGAAATTGTTTCCAGTTTTTTGCGTGTGTGAATAATGCTGCAGTAAAGGTTTTTTGCAAACTGCAATTCAGTATTTTACACTGTTTCCTTAGGATGGATTGACAGGCATGAAGAGGTAGAGTTAGAGGGTATAAAAGGCTTATGGCCTTTAATATAGAGAGCCAATTTGATTTCCCAAAACACAGTGCCAGAGTACATGCAGAAGACACTGAGACTACCTGGTTCTCTGAACACTATCAGCAATGTTGATGATGATGATGATGATGATGATTAAAATAACAAGCCAAAAATTGTTACCTATTTACCTTTGCTTCCTCCAAAATCCATGGCAAACATTCCAAAATTTTGTTTAAAGTACTAGTCAACCTAAACAAAGAGGGCAGGAGAGGAGAGCAACATTTAGAAAGACAGCAAGCAAATGGAGGAATAACACACTTAGTAGACAAAGGGAAGCTGACCTCTAAGCTGGCTGAGGGAGAAGTTTCAGGAATAAGTGATTGGTGCCCTGTCTCCCTAGCAGGCTAAGAAATGGGAGGCCCCTGGTACCTCAGAAAGATGGAGTTGAAAATTAAAAGATAAGCTAAAAGTGTCTATAAGAAGCCCATCTTCTCCTCACTCCTGCAGGTGGGCAACTGCCCCAATATCAAATAAGGCAGAGAAGAGAGTAGACATTTGCTCTCTGAGGGGCTTATGTTATCTCTCTGATGATGTGGCAGATTGTGTTTTCCAAAGATGGCTGCCACAATAGCACTCCTGATGCGTGCATGTCCAGAGCCTTGCCACTGTCTTACCAGAAGGTGGGGTCCTGTTTCCCTCTCCTAGAACCTGGGCAGCATTGAGACTTGCTTGAAACAACAGAATTTGGAAGAACAGATAAAGCGCGACCTCCAAAGCTAGGATACAGAAAGCAATGTGACACTTGCCTTGGGAACTTGACCACTCATATTGGAGTCCTGATTACTTAAGAAAGCAGTCAACTGCCCTAGGGCCACCACATTTAGCCTTCAGGAACATAAGCCAATACATACTCAAGAAAGTTGCACTAATTCACATGGAGAGAGCAAATGGAAAAGCCGTAAGACAAGGGCTTGGCCAGCCCCCCTGGCTCCTTCAGGTCTTGCCAGTGATCCCTTTAGAGACTCCAAGCTCCAACTACCTCATGCAGTCCATCCAAATTCCTGATATACAGAAACCATTAGAGATAATAACATGATTGTTGTTTAAACCACGAAATTTTGGGAGCAATTTATTATGCAGCTCTGGAACAGGAAAGATAAATGATAGTTTTTTGGTTTTTCAAATGAAATTTTTCTCCGAGTATTGTCTTTGTTTTTGTCAAATCCTTTGTATTAGTCAAGGTTCTTCAGAGAGTCAGAACCAATAGATATCTATACCTGTAAATATAAGAGGGAATTTATTAGGGGAGTTTGCTTATGCAATTACAGAGGGCTGTCAAGGCCCATAATAGGCCCTTTGCAGGCTGGAGAAGCAGGGAAGCTGGTAGCTTGGCTTGGTCCAAGTCCAGAGGTCTCAGAACCAGGAAACCAAATGATCTGACTCTTAGTCCAAGACTGAAGACCTCAAAAACCAGGGGAGGTGGCGGAGGAGGGGACGAGGAACCTGGTGCAAGCCTGGTCCAAAGCCTGGAGAACCTGGAATTCTGGTGCCAAGGAGCAGGGAATGTCCCAGTAGCTCCAGGGGAAAAAGAGAGCAAGCACAAAGAAGGAAAAAGAAAAAAAATCTTCATATCATTATAAAATTCCCAGTTATTATGTATAAGTGGAATATTCTAAAATTTGGTAGAATGAGGGTAAAAGAAGATTCCAGATTCCAGATTTAGAGAGCAACCAGTCTAGATATTAAAAGGAAGATAAATTGCTCTAGGGAGACCATCTCTGTCTTAGTGTGTTTGGGCTGTGCTGAAGTTTGAATATGTCCCCCAAAACATGTTTTGGAAATGTACCCCCAATGCAACAGTATTAAGAGGAGGGGCCTAATGGAAGTGTTTAGACAATGAGGGCTCTACCCTCATGAATGGATTAATGCTGTTAATGCAGGAGTGGGTTCCTTATAAATGGACAAGTTCAGCTCCCTCTTGTGCTTTTGCCTATGCTCTTACATGCTCCCATTCTCTCTCCTTCTATATCTCCTCCACCCTCCTCCTTCACACTTCTACCATAAGATAATACAACAAGAAGGTTCTTACAAGATGTCGATCCCACTATCTTGGACTTCCCAGCCTTCAGAACCATAAGCCAAGAAGTATCTGTCATATAAATTACCCAGTCTGTGGTAGTCTGTTATAGCAGCACACAATGGACTGAGGCTGCTATAACAGACTACTATAGACTGGGTGGCATACAAAGTAAACACTTATTTCTCACAGTTTCACAATTCTGGAGGTTGGAAGTCTGAGATTGGGGTGTAAGCACAATCACGTTTTGGTGAGAGTCCTTCTCTGGGTTGCAGACTGCCAACATCTTGTCGTATCCTCACATGGCAGAAAGAGAGCTACAGAGGGCGTTCTTTTTTATGAGAGCACTAATCCCATTCATGTGGGGCTCCACCGTCATGATTTAATCACTCCCCAAGGCTTCACTTCTTAAAACCATCAAACTGAAAGTTTAGATTTCAACATATAAATTTTGGCAAAACGCAAATGTCCAGTCCACAACGGTTAAGAAAAACATGCAACAGTTTACTTATGTTTACTGAGAAGAGAGTTATACTTCCAGTGGAGAGATAGGGGGTGAATTCATGATGGGTCTACAGAAAACAAGACAAGTAAAAAAAAACACAAGATTGCACTATAATATACATGAGAATGTTGTACAATATATGTGATCAAGAACAATCTAAGCGTGCTACTTAGAAATATATAGTTAATGCCCAAAAAAAGATTGCTTCTAAGAAACAGAAAGTGGGGAGGTAGTGTAGAGAATTCAGTGATGTGTTTTAAGCCTTGTAGAAACAGCTGAGTTTTTGGGGTTTTTTTGTAAATTTGCACAGTACAAGTTTAATTTGGTCATGTGCATAGATTGCATAATGATGAAGCTGGAACTTTTAGAGTCTCCGTCACTCAAATAACATACATGCACCCATTAAGTAACCTCTCATCATCCACCCCTTTCACCCTCTCATCCTTCTGAGTCTCCATGACCTATCATTGCACATTCCACACTCTATGTCCATGTGTAGACC
The DNA here is from genome assembly GCA_963574415.1 of Tarsius wallacei. Taxonomy (NCBI): domain Eukaryota; kingdom Metazoa; phylum Chordata; class Mammalia; order Primates; family Tarsiidae; genus Tarsius; species Tarsius wallacei. The sequence goes on from CAUYQG010085920.1 coordinate 5,542, forward strand.
TTGTTAAGTTCCCACTTCTGTGGCATTTGTCTTTTTGTGTCTGATTTGTTTCACTGAAAGTCCTTAGACTATGTATGCCGTAACATCCAAAAAATGGATAAATTTAAATACTACATTAAAGTGACTGCGGACAAATGCAAGGAAAAATATAGTAGAATAGTCATTTTTAATCTCCCTCCCTCAAAGCCAATTGACAGCAAAAAAGGAAGAAATGCCAGACAAAAACCATCATCTTCAATAAAGATGTCAATATGCATTGCCACAAACCACAAGTTAGAAAGGATTCATGATACATGCCTACTACTTTGGAATTTGGATCAAAATGAGAGAGGAAGCAGTAAAATTATGTTTTCTTAACTTTATTCAAAATTCAGTAATTCTTTTAGTTCTGTTTCAGTTTTTTCATCCTATTACTTTCTTATGAAATATGTCTTTTTTTCTATAAAAGTAGCAGGGGTGATTGTAAAGTTCTTTGCATCTTTTGGTGCTATTTGAATTTTTTATAAGGAACACACATATATTCTTAAAAATCAACATATTTATTCTTTTCCAAAAATAAAGTTTTTTTCTCAAATTGAACACACTTTTTGGGTAACAGGATTTTCACCTAGTATTATAAATTACAAATGCAAATCCATTTTTCTCATTCTGTTGTTTTAAGATTCAATGTTAATATATTGAAAATACTAACCTGACCATACTATACAGATTGGGAGGTTTGGCACTGAATAATAGACTTTTAGGGGGAGGTCAAGGTATTAATGTCTAACTCTATTCCACTCCTCCCGGTACAGATGAGGGTCAGGGCCAACCTGGTCATTAGGTAAGATGGTGTCCTCATGGTTTTAGGGACCCACAAAAATGTGTTAAAATTTCTTTAAAAATCAGAAGAAAAATATGAACTTTTGGGCCAAAGAAAATATCTTCATATATAATATTAATATATTTCTCTTTTTACCAACACAGTCATAAAATGTAAATTTTCACAATTTTTTATAGAAGAAAGGGACCACAAAGGCAAATGTGCTCAGGGCCCATCAAAGTTATAATGTGGCCCTGATGAGAACTCAGGGACCTGAAAAGATTCCTATAACTGGTGGTAACAGAGCCTGGACCCAAGCTCGGGTCTTCTAACTTTACCTCTACCGTGTTTCAACTGGAGTGTTCAATGCTCTACATCATCTAGCTCACACTCCTTACCTAACCTTAGCTCTTGCTATCAGTTAAAGTGTAGCTTCTGCTCCAGGTTGTTGGGCCCAGCCTTCTTTCCCATCATTTGTCACCAGCATGCACCATCCTAGCTCAATGAAGCCTCTTATTGTTTCTGGTTCACTACTGTTCATTCCCAGCTCGGGTTCTCATCCCTGCCGCTCTTCCCACGTGGAATGTCCTTCACATTTCCTTCTTCTGCCTTCTCAAGACGATCCTCATCTCCAGAAGCTTCATCCCAACACTTCTTCTTTCAAGATGCCTTTTAAGACTACTCCAGCCTTGAGGGAGCTATACTGTCTATAAAAGCATTTGACATTTTACAGCAAACTACTTTTTTATTTCTATTTGTCTCATATATCTTAGTTTTCTCTTCCCACTTATCTTGATGGGTCAGGGTTAGTTAGTCAGGGTTCTCCAGTGAAATAGAACCAATAGGGTGTGTGTGTGTGTGTGTGTGTGTGTGTATATGCCAAAAAAGTATACAAATTTTAAGAGATGTTGTCTATGTATTACTTTTTAAAGTTGAATTAAATTACAGTAGCAATGTGTAGGATGATGTTCGCTCAACTCTGTTTCCACCATTTTCTTTGACTGTCTTGCCTGTTGAATGGTGATGCTAGCATTCATTTGATCAATGCCATGCTCTGAGCAAACACCATACTTAAAATGTGTGTGTGTGTGTGTGTATGTGTGTACAGTGCCCAAAATTAATTCATATCTATAATATTTAATATATCATCTATAAGAGAGGATTATATGGAAAATGACTTATGCAATTTTGGAAGCTGAGAATTCTCATGATATGTTCTCTGCAAGCTAGAAAACCAGGAAAACTGGTGTTGTAATTCAGTCTGAGCCTGAAGTCTTGAGAGCAGGGAAGACAATGGTCCCAGTCCAAGATCAAAGGCCTGAGAACCAAAGGAGGTGGCTGGGATGTCCAGGGGGAGGTCTGAAGGTTTGAGAAGAAGAATTTCCCAGCTCAAGAAAGATGGGAAAGGGTTCCCTCTTCCTCCATCTTTTTGTTCTCTCTGGGCCCTCACTGGATTGGATGGTGCTCACCCACACTGGTGAGAACATATCTTCTATACTCGGTCCATTGATTCAAATACTAATCTCTTTCAGAAACACCCTCACAGACATACTTAGAAAATAATGTTTCGTCAGTTTCCTGGGCATTCCTTAGCCCAGTCAAGTTGACATATAAAATTAGTCATCACAGAAGCTGCATCTTTTATACTCACTGAACACATTATCAGTATTCAGTAAACACTCAAATTATTGGCAGAAATCTCTGACAACTCCTCCTACCATAACAGGGTCAAGTACTACCTTTTCTGGGTTTCTGAAAATAGACTTAGCTTTCCTTTTTCTTTCTTATATGTGCATCCTGTGTGATGGTCATGCTGTCTGTAAATTCTTTCTGGGTAGGGGATAACTTGTCATCCCTTATCTCCAATTTCCAGCACAGTACCTGGCACAAAGTAGGTGTTTGGTAAGTATTTGATGAATGAGCATTTTCTAGAATCAGCCTTTAATCTTAATTCTGGAGATGTCTATTTTTTATGTGAGTTCCCCATGTGTGGAAAAAAAAGAAAAAGAAGAAGAAAGCAACTTCAAAAGAGGGGGAAAAAGGATGAAAGTTATTTTCATAGAAGTCTTAGTTGACCTTTCTCTACAGCATTAAATTCAAAACCTAAACTGAAGCTAGCTTTCCAAACTAGATAAGCATTCCACTTAAACACAATTGATCTTATTTTAGTTTTTGTCTTTGGGCAATGAAGTACCACAGACCTTATCTACCATTGCTTTGATGCCTTTTCAAAAATGGTTTTAAAAGTATATAATATTTTTGAAGTATACAATGATAGCGTATCTCCAAAGCTGTGATAGTTGTCAAATAATTCAGGTCAGAATTTAATATATTCTGTAATTGAGACTCTTTTATAATATTATTCTAGGCACCTGAAGACCACTTTTATTTTGCCATTTTCTTGGTGTCTCAAGCAACCTCTTTCTGATAAATCACTAATATTTCCTGAACAGTTGAACCACAACAAAGTCTGTGGAAAGAAAAAAAGGGGCAGTTCAGGCATTCAGAGCATGCATTCTTGAAAATGCATCCTACTGACCTGCAGAATGTTAGCGGGAATTTAGAAATGCCTACAAAAAGAATAACCGAGTAAACACTTGACCTGTCAAATCGAATCGGCTTTGTTTTGATCACTGTACTGGATCGCTATTTACAAACACTAATTGAAAACAAAAGCACAAACAGCATTTTTAAAGAGCTTCTAGGAGAATGTTCCATTTGCACACACATATAAGATTAATATTTCTCAGAGCTGACCAATTTCAGGATCAATTGACTACTGATCCCAAGAAGCAATCATAAATGAAATTTCTTTAAAAAAAATATTTTTGACAGTCAACACTCAGCAAAGGAAACTACCTTGAACGTGCAGTTCAAATATCTCGTCTCTTAGTCCCAAATGAAATAAATCAACCATTAATTAGGCTTTTCTCATTCCTTGGGGAGTCAGGGATGGAAGAGTTCACTGCAGAGAGATGAGGATGAACTGCGGGGATCCGGGCCTAGGAATTCACCTAATCACTAGAACGGGGCAGGAGTGAGCAGGGGAGTTTGCAGCAACACTGCAGCAGACAACAGAGCAATCTAGATAGGCACAGAATGGTGACCGGCTGGTTTACAACTGGGATGAGGGAGATCCGGCCATGATAACAGCCCCTGGCACTATCTAAGTGTGTTAATTAACTCACTGACTCACACAAGAATCCAATGGGGGAGATAGTTTCACTTAGACCCATTTTACTAACACAAAAACTGCGGCGTAGATAAATTAAGTAGCTTGCTCAAAATGATCCATCTCTTTGGCAGGGCAAGGATTTGAATACAGACAAACTCTAACACCTATGCCCTTAACCACTGAGCTGTGACTCTCCCAGGCAAGTGATGAGCCTCTGTGTGAGAGCTGGCAATATTCAAAGAGAACCATTAAGGTCCTTCCAGGAAAGTCTAAGAGTGTACACCAGAATCCAGGCTCAAGGGAGGGACCCAGGGAGCTACCTTAGAGCTGAATACTTTCACTTTCTGAGCAGTGCTTCCCTGACTCCTTGAGCTGCAAATTCCTAATACGAAAACAATATAGTAATAATGCTAAACATGAGTCCCAATTTATTTACCTTTATGTATTCAGTTATAAATTGTGTGCATGTATTTCTGAATTAATGTGCATCATAAAATATACACAAAGAGAAAAAAATCATTCTTTTACACCAAAAATTTACAATAAATTTACTTTAAATAGCATCCATCAGTACTAGCACTAGAAATGCGTGCCCTTGACAAAAATATATATTTTTAAATAATTTAAGTCTAGTTCTATTTTGAAGTTTATTCAAATTTCTTGATCTAGAACCCAGTTTTCCTAGAATTATTCCTTAATTGTGCAAGATTATTTATCCATATATAGATGATTACATGAAAAAAATACAAAGACTCTTGATATATTGTATAATCCTGAAACTACATATTAAAACAAAAACAAAATAAAGAAACTTTTAAAAAGTCTGCAGCAGGAGCCCATAATAAAGGTCACCCAACATGAAAAATTATCTCAAGAATAATTCTTTTAAATCCCAGAAACAAAAGCCAAAGTGTTGACCCATTCTTTTAAACATTTTTCAGAGCAACAGAGCCAATGTATAAAATAAAGCATTGGAATTCAATCTAAGCTACCGCCAGTGACAGAGCAAGTCTCATTCAGAGCAAAGATTTGTTTTTCTGATTATAACAATAATACACACATATAAAAAGAAAAATTAAATTGAATTAAAAGAAAGCATTTCAGTAATCATGACGGGCTTGAACTCTCTGACAGCTCTTTGTATTCTAACAGCCAATTATCGAGGTGTTGCTAAAGCCAGCTGCCTCTTAAAACCAAATCTAATGGAAAGAGGAGGAGCTTAGCAAAGCAGCTTAAACATCTAGCCTTCAAAGCTCATTTAAAACTAGGATTCCTATTGGTCATGTGTCAAAGGTTCAACTCATCCAGCACAGTAAAGATTAGTTCTTCAAGATCCATTTGTGTAGTCATGGTTTGAGTTTTCCCTGAAGCTCTGAAAAGGCTGAAATGTTATTTCCATCTGGGGCCACTGGAGCCTGAACCTACAAACCCTTTTCCTGCACCCATCTCAACCTAACGAAACTGTAAAATGAGAGTCCCAACTTCCATGTAAGGGGAACAATATCTGGTTGGCTGATAACCCTGATGGTAGCTGGGTTTCAAAGGGATCAATCCAAGCAAGCAAGACTGCTGTCTGCTGCTCAGAGCCACCAGCCTGAAGTGGCAGATCACAGTCTCTGTTTCTTTTGAAACTTCAGGTTAGGGACGGGCAACTCAAAGCAATTTGTCTTTGAAGTAATAGTCTTGGCCCAAGAAGTTAAAAATCGGTGAAGTACTTTATAAAGGATGATGGTGATTGTGACCACGTGGCCTGTGAAGTCTTTAACTCATCAAGTATCAATATAGATTATTAATTGCCTTTAGTGCTTTAAAGGGCCTCCTTTTGTAGGTGGTTCATCGGGATATTTCCTGATGGATGAGGTATGTAAATGTCTGCCACGGCCCCTTTAAAATCTCCCATGCTGAAATAACTGCATCCCTGCTCTGTGGATATGAAGACTGTGACTGTCAATGTCCTCCACACATGGTAGCATACCATAATAAGTTTTTGAGGACATTTTGTTCTTACTTCTAGATACTCCCTGGGCCATCTCTTCAGATATGTCCTTTTAAAAGTGGTCATCTTTTCAGATGTGTCCTTTCAAAAGTGGTCATCTTTTCAGATGTGTCCTTGCTAGGCACCTGAACTTTCACAGCAGTCTTCCAGCCCTACTCTTGTCTTAGCAGATGGTGAGAGCTTCACAGGGTATTTGTATTCAAGGTGATAGTCAGAAAATGTGACCCTGAATTCATGGCTACTTAGTGCTTAGCAGGAGCTCAATTGAGAGAAAACATACTTAGGAGGACAGAACCCACACATTGCCCTGGAAAGGTGTTAATCATCCTAGCAGATATGACTTTTTAAAAATATTGATATGTGGGCTCTATCTAGAAATTGGTGGATGTTCGGAGAACACAAGGCCATTGAGGATGGAGTGGAATGAGCAGCAAAGGGAAGAAGAGAAGAAAATGGAGTGAGAGAAATAATGCAGTAGGGAATGGGAAGAAGAGGCCCAGATTAGGCAGGGCATCGATGGGTCATGGTAAGGGCTTGGCTTTTTCCCAGAGGAGATTCAGGGAATGTTTTGAGCAAAGGAGTAACATGGTGTGACATATATTATAAAATCATCATTCTGATGAAATTCTTCTTGCCATTGCACTTAAAATAAGCATAAAATAAATGCAGAAAAACTCAAAATAAGAAATGATTTTCCAAGCTGCTACTCAAATATCTGATGACAAGAAATGACTACGATCCATCTACAGACTTAATGCAATACCCATTAAATTACCAGCATCATTCTTCTCAGTCTTGGAAACGGCAATACAGAAATTCATATGGAAACATAAATGGTCATGAAGAGCCAAAAAAATTCTCAGCAAAAGAAACAAAGAGGGAGGTATTACATTTCTAGACTTTAAACTTTATTATAAGGCTACAATCATCAAAACAGCCTTGGATTGATACAAAATCAAGCATATAGACCAATGGAACAGGATAGAGATTCCGGAAGCAAAATCTAGATTTCTCAACCAACTCATCTTCAAAAAAGCCTCCACTAACAACCACTGGGAAGAGGAGAACTTATTCAGTAACTGGTGCTGGGAAAACTGGCTGACCACATGCAGAAGATTAAAACAAGCCCCCAACCTGTCACCATACAGAAAAAACAACTCTAAATGGATCAAAGAAATGTAAAACCTCAAACTGTAAGGACCTTAGAAAATGCAGAAGATACCCTGATAGAAATAGGAACTGGCAACCAATTTCTGATCAAAACCCCAAATGTCCATGCCATAAGAGGTAAGATAGACAAGTGGGACCTCATCAAACTGAAAAACTTCTGCAAAGCAAAAGAAACCATCATGAGAGAGGGGAGACAGCCCAAAGAATGGGAAAAAATATTTGTCAACTGTAGATCTGACAAAGGCCTAACATTTCGGATCTACAAGGAACTCAAATGTGCCAAAAAGAAAAAAACAAACAGCCCTATTAAAAAGTGGACAAAAGATATGAATAGACACTTCTCAAAAGAAAACATACAAGCAGCCAACAGATACTTGAAAAATTGCTCAGCCTCACTAATCATCAAAGAAATGCAAATTAAAACCACACTGAGATATCATCTAATTCCGGTCAGGATGGCCATCATCAATAACTCAAAAAACAACAGATGCTGGAGAAGATGTGGGGAAAAGGGAACACTTCTACATTGCTGGTGAGAGTGTAAACTACTACTACCTCTGTGCAAAACAGTGTGGCGATTCCTAAGAGATCTAAAAATCGACCTTTCAT
>CAUYQG010085922.1:0-12505 GCA_963574415.1 Tarsius wallacei
CGTGTGTCACCACACCCAGATAATTTTTTGATTTATTGTAGAGACGGGATCTCTCCAAGTTGCCCAAGCTGTTCTTGAACCCCCAGACTCAGGCAGTCCACTCACCTCAGCCTCCCCAAGCGAGGGATTACAGGCTGAGCCACCAAGCCCGGCTCTGAATGAATTCTTATAAGAGGAGTTACTGACTGGGCGTGGTGGCTCATGCCTATAATCCTAGTACTTTGGGAGGCTGAGGTGAGAGGATTGCCTGAGCTCACAGGTTTGAGACCAATCTGAGCAACTTGGCGAGACCTCATCTCTACAATAAATCAAGAAAAAATTGCTGGGTGTGGTGGCGTGCGCCTGTAGTTCTAGCTACTCGGAAGGCTGAGGCATAAGGATCTCCTGAGCCCAGCAGGTCAAGGCTGCGGTGGCCTTGAGCATCCTACCGCACTCCAGCCTGGGTAGTAGAGTGAGACTCTGACTCCAAAAATAGAGGAGTTGCTGAGTCAAAAGTGAGCACATTTTAAATTTTAATAGAAATTGCTAAGTTATCCTTAAAAAGATTGTATCAATTTACATTCCTGTGGGCAGCACATTAGCCGTAGGTTTTTAAATACAGCATTTTATTGGGTGCTTGCAATGTACCACCATACTGTTTTGCATCATGGTAACCCTCCCCGTGTTCTTCATGAAGTGTAAGTACAGGTATTTCCGCAAAGAAACTGAGGCCACAGTTAGCAAGTGATAGGTTTTTCCCCAGCCTGTGCTCTTGATTGGTAGGCTACATTTTCTCTCAGATTTAGTTTTAGCCAATACATTCATTGTAGTGAAACTACAATGCTGAAAATGTCATTTTGCATGACTGAGAAGGGAAAGGCAGAATTATCCATAGTCATGAGGAATGACCCTTCCAGTCAGGTTTTTAAAATTTAATTAATTAATTAATTGTTATTATATTTTGAGTCAGAGTCTCACTCTGTAGCCTAGGCTGGAGTGCAGTAGCACGCTCACGGCCACCACAGCCTTGACCTGCTGGACTCAGGTGATTCTTCTGCCTCAGCCTTCCAAGTAGCTGGAACTACAGGCACACGCCACCATGCCCAGCTAGTTTTTGATTTATTGTAGAGATGAGGTCTCATCAAGTTGCCCAGGCTGGGCTCGAACCTGTGGGCTCAGGCAGTCATCTCGCCTTGGCCTCCCAAATTGTTGGGATTATAGGCATGAACCACTACACCTGGCCTAATTATTATTATTATTATTATTATTATTATTTTTGAGTTGGAGTCTCACTCTGTCGCCCAGGTTGGAGTACAGTGGCCCATTCACGGCCACCCTAGTGTCAACCTGTTGGGCTCTGGCAATTCTTCCGCCCCAGCCTTCCAAGTAGCTGGAACTACAGGCATGTGCTACCACGCCTGGTTCATTTTTTGTTTACTGTAGAGATTGGGTCTTGCCAAGTTGCCCAGGCTGGTCTCAAACCTGTGGGCTCAGGCAATCCACTTGCCTCGGCCTCCCAAAGTCTGGGATTACAGGCTGAGCCACCGAGCCTGGCCCTAATTATTATTTTTTAGAGATAAGGTCTTGTTCCATTGCCCATACTGGTGTGATCAAGCTCACTGCAGCCTTGAAATCCTGGGCTCAAGTGATCCTCCTGCCTCAGCCTCCTGAGTAGCTAGGACTACAGTTATGTGCCACTATGCCTGGCTAAATTTTTAAATTTTTGATAGAGGCAGAGTCTCTCTGTGCACTGACTGGTCTTGAACTCCTGGTTTCAAGTGATCCTCCTGCCTTGTCCTCCCAAAGTGTTGAGATTATAGGAGTGAGCCACTGTATATGCTCCTCTTAAAAAAAAATTAAGTATCCATTCTTTTTCAGGTACTATACCTCAGGACAATACTTTCCTTTTATCACAATACTATTCTAAGGCGAGAGTGTTTTCTATATAACAGATGAAAATACTGTGTTCAATGGTACCAAGTCTTTGTATTATGGAAAGCAGAATTTTTGGTGATGGTTATTTCAAACTTTTTTTTGGAAAGTCTTCAGTGTATGTTAAAAAAAAAAACCTAAACCAGAAAATCTTCAATATATTAGTGTACATTAAAAATAATAATGTGTTTTGTTTTACATCCTTTAAAATGGTTCAGAAGTCGGTGTCCTAATGCTGTCATTCTGAATTAGACAATCTGCCTATCTTTGTGCCTTGCATATTTGCCTTTTGGGTCATTGATTCTGTGAAATGCTATGGAGGTGGCTTGGAAGTGCAGCATTTTAAATGTTTTCCATATGTGATTGCTTCTGTTTTTTTTCCTTAAAATTGCTTTCTTCCTAAAATTAGAATTCAACAGAAGTTTTCCCCCCAGGTAAACAAAGTCTTTTCATTGATCAAATTTTTGCCACAGATTAACAGAAAATACCATTAGGTTTATGATTTTTAAAAATAGTTTTAGGTTTAACCTTTTCTTATAACCTTAATGGTTTAGCTATCCAGACCTCTTTCTTCAGTGGCCATGGTGGCTTGTTGGTTACCTAGTGCAGATAGTTCGTGCAACCCTTAGCCTAGAACAGAGGTTGGTGAGCCTTTTCTTTTCTTTTCTTTTCTTTTTCTGAGTTGGAGTCTTACTCTGTCGCCCAGGCTGGAGTGCAGTGGCACACTCATGGCTACCCCAGCGTCGACCCGCTGGGCAAGGCAATCCTTCCACTTCAGCCTTCCAAGTAGCTGGAACCATAGGCACGCGCTACCACACCCAGCTAATTTTTTGATTTATTGTAGAGATGAGTTCTCACCAAGTTGCCCGCGCGGGTCTCGAACCCGTGGACTCAGGCAGTCTGCTCACCTCAGCCTCCCAAAGTACTGGGATTACTGGCTGAGCCACCATGCCTGGCCTTGGTGAGCCTTTTCTGTACATGGTCAAATAGTAAGTATTTTTGATTGTGTAGCCAGATGGTCTTTGTCACAACTACTAAATCCTACCCTTAAAGCCCCAAAGCATGGATACATCTTCTATAGCAAATGGGTATGGCTGTGTTCCAGTAAAACTTATTTACGGAAACAGGTTGCAGTCCAGGTCTGGTTGGCCTGTGAGCCCTAGCTTGCTGAGCGCTGGCCTTTAGAGAAACGTTTCCCCCAAGGGTGGTGGGTTCCTCTCCTTCAGTGTACTGGACTCTCTTGGAACTTAGGGTGTAAAATGGGTTTCCTTGGCTTTCCTAATTCACACTCACGTTTTTGAGGCTTTAGAGCTCTTGTATTTTGAGAATGGAACCATTCTCTTCAGGGGCAGGCATCAGTGTTAATACATGTATTCATAAATGAGATAATTCACATTTGTTTTGCCTTTTGTGTTATGTACTTGAGATTCTTGGACTGACCCTAAATTTCTTTGTTTTTTTTTTACTAGGAAAGTCTACTGTGCTCTTCCACATGGCAGGCACTTGCCTCATGTGGCTGTTCAGTTAAAATGAAATTAAATTCAAAATTAAGCTCCCCAGTCACACTGGCTGCATTTCAAGTGTTCAGCAGCTGCTGTGACCAGTGGGTGCTGTATGGGATAGTGTAGGCACAGAACATTTCTGTCAGGGTTGCGGGTCTGTTGGGCAGCACTAGACCAGCATCCTGACTCAAAGTTCAGAGGAAGAGGACATGGCAGCGATACTAGAGTATAATGACTAGATGTTACTTAAGTATATTCAATGTTCAGATTTCCTCTTTATTGTTTCATCTTTTAAGGTATAGCTGGAAATAAAAATTCTAGAATCATGTTGTTTTTTCATCACAGAGCGGCCAAATATTTAACATTATTTGGAAGAATAGTCATTGTGCTAAGTAGTTATAAAGAAAAAGGCGACCAGGTGTGGTGGCTCACGCCTGTAATTCTAGTACTTTGTGAAGCCGAGGTGAGAGGATTACCTGAGCCCACAGGTTTGAGACCAGCCTGGGCAACTTGGCGAGACTTCATCTCTACAATAAATTAAAAAAAACAAATTAGCTGGGCAAGGTGGCACGTGCCTGTAGTTCCAGCTACTTGGAAGGCTGAGGCAGAAGGATTACCTGAGCCCAGCAGGTCGAGGCTGTGGTGACCATGAGCATGCCACTGCTCTCCAGCATGGGTGATAAGAGGAAGAGTGACTCAAAAAAAAAAAAAAAAGAAAAGAAAAAGGAAAAGAAAAAGACAGGTTCAGTCATGGAGGCCTCTGTGAGGCCATGGTCTCTGCACTCCAGACTCAGGTTGTGACAATGCCAGATCCTTCCATGTCCCCCACTCCATGCTTCATCCTTTCTTTCTTGCTTTTATTTCAACTGTTGATTAAATCTCGAATTCCTGGTCCACTTTCTCTCACCACCCATCCTTTCCTTACACTTCTTGAATTGATGACCTCACTTCATGTTTTACAAAATAGAAGCCATCAAAGGGAAACTTCTCAATTTCCAGCCACCTATGCTACAAATCAGTGATACCTAACTACTTACAGTACAAAATTAATAGTCAATTTATTATCGTTAAGAAACTTATAGCCCAATTTTCCTTAGTCTTTAAATTTAATTTATAAATCTTATTCATTAATTCAGTACATTTTATATAAAGATAGAAAAATAACTTAATATAGCTTTTGATAATTTGAGTCAATTGGACTTGGTTCCCTTTAACTATCCAGTTCCACTTATAAACATAACTAATATTAAATTGCATTTAAAAATGAAATAAACTTGCCTAAGAAAGTTTACAACCTCTTAAACATTTTCCAAGTACTTATACAACTACCTCTGAAAACAAATATTCTCCAAGTACTTATATAACTTTTGTACATATAATTAAACTTCAGAATACAGTGAATTTTCCCTCTCTCAAACTTGTCTTTCTGTGCTTTTTGTTTCGATAAATGCTGCTTATTTGTGTAAGCTGGTAACCCTGGGCTGTGTTGATACCTTCTCTTCTGTTATTTGGAATCAAGTATTGTTTCCTTCTCTTGTATGTCTTCCTGGTTCATTATCCTAGTGCAGGTTACCATTTTTTGCCTGAATTACTTTACAAATTTCAAACCAGTCTGCCTTTTCAAATCCTAGTCCTTCTGATTTGTGCTTCACCACTGTAGTTCTTGTGATCTTTTGCTTTATGATAACTTTTGAGATGTAATTCATATATCATACAATTGCACATTTAAAGTATACCATTCAGTTGTTTTTGCGTGTTTTATATGTTCACAGAGCTGTGCTACCATCACCGCAGTGTTAGAATATTAATGATATCCTGGAGGAACCCTGTGTGCATCAGCAGTTACTCCTCATTGTCTCCCCTTCCCATCCCCCAGCCCTGAGCAACCCCCCATCTGCTTTGTCCCTATGAATTTGCCTGTTCTGGACATTTTATATACATGGAATCATGGGCTACTTTGACATCACTTACATCACTTAATGTTCTTTCTTTCTTTCTTTTTTTTTTTTAAAGTCAGAGTCTCACTTTGTCGCCCAGGCTGGAGGGTAGTGACATGCTCAGGGCCACTGCATCCTCGACCTTATGGGGTCAGAGGATCCTTCTACCTCAGCCTTTCAAGTAGCTGGAACCACAGGCATGTACCACCACACCTGGCTAATTTTTTGATTTATTGTAGAGACGAGGTCTCTCCAAGTTGCCCAGGCTGGTCTCGAACCCCTGGGCTCAGGCAGTCTTCACGCCTCTGCCTCCCAAAATGCTGGAATTACAGGCGTGAGCCATGGCACCTGGCCTAGCATAATGTTTTCAAGGTTCACTCATGTTGTATTTGTGTGTAGCATGCATCTGTATTTCCTATTTATTGACAGATAACAATCCATTGTAGTTTATACCACATTTTATTTATTCATTCATTGGTGGACATTTGGATTGGTTCAATTTTTTGGCTATTGCAATGCTGCTGTGAGCATTCAGGCACAAACTTTTATATTGGACGTTTCTCTTGGGTGACTGCATACACACTAGGAGTGAAATTATTGGTTCATATGGTGCCTCCACGTTAACATTTTGAGGAACTGCCAAACTGTTTTCCAGGGTGGCTGCACCATGTCACCAGCAAGGTTTGAAGGGCCCAGTTTTTCCACATCATCACTAATAACTTGTTATTGGTCTTTTTGATTATAACCATCCCAGTGGATGTAAAGTGGCATCTTACTTAGTTCTGATTTGCGTTTCTCTGATGATTTTGAGCATCTATCTTTTTGGGCCCATTGGCTTTGTGCTATCTTCTTTTGGGCCTTTGATCTTTTTTTTTTGAGTTGGAGCCTCACTCTGTCGCCCAGACTGGAGTGCAGTGGCACGCTCCTGGCAACTGCAGCCTCGACCTGCTGGGCTCCGGCGATCCTTCCGCCTCAGCCTTCCAAGTAGCTGGAACTATAGGCGTGCGCTACCACGCCCGGCTAATTTTTTGGTTTATTGTAGAGATGAGGTCTCGCCAAGTTGCCCAGGCGGGTCTTGAACCCATGGGCTCAGGCATTCCACTCACCTCAGCCTCCCAAAGCGCTGGGATTACATACAGGCTGAGCCACTGAGCCCTGCTTGATCTTTTAAAAATACGAATCTGAGTATATTACTTCCCTTCTAGTAGTGAATATTCTTCCTTCTTAGCCTGGTCAGTTCTTATTTACTTTTTCAGGCTTCATGTTAGATGTGGTTTCCTTCAGGGTGCCTTTCTTGAACCCCCACTATTATCAATCAGCCTACCATATTGTGATTGTTGATCTATACTTCCCGAGAATATATTTAAAGAGAGACAGTCTTGCTATGTTGACCGGGATGGTCTCAAACTCCTGGCTTCAAGTGATCCCCCCTCTCTTGCCTCCCAAAGTGCTGGGGTCACAGGAGGGGGCCACTGTGTCCAGCCTATACTTCCTTTCCAACACAGTTAACAGTAAGCACAGTTAACAGAGGTATGCCTGGCACGTGGTTGGCTGAGTGGCTGAATGCATGGATGTGTGTACCTTTTTTTTTTTTTAAACATTTAACTTAAAAGAAAACATTGTGCTGGTGTTTTAAGTGGACTTGCAGTATTTTGTGATTTTTGTGCATCCCTCATTTCCTGCCACGTTTCCCAGATGGGCTGGTCACATTCTGGGGTTAGTGATGCACTGCTGTTGCACTCTTCATAGAGTGCCTCCTCCAGAGACAGGTCAGGGGCAACCTGTGTGCACTCAGCGAGGGCCAAGTGCAAGGATCGGCCAGGCCTGCTCTGGGGATGCTCTTTGACCTGGGGGAGGCACAGATGAGGGAAAGGGAAGACTGAAAATGGGAAGCACAGAGTTGCCAAGAAGCACAGGGCTCTGAGAAATTGCCACCAGCTGTGGTGTACCAATCCTAGGAGGCTGAGGTCTTTTTGACCTTGAGTTAGCTTTTTGCATGAGATTTACATATATTCACTCAACTCATATTTTTTAAAATTATAGAGTGGATAATTTTTTTTTTGAGTTAGGATATCTTGCCTAGCCTGGAGTACAGTGGCATGGATTATCAAAGCCTTGACCTCCTGGGCGCAGGCGATCCTTCCACCTCAGCCTCCTGGGTAGCTGGGACTACAGGCGTGTGCCACCACACCTGGCCAACTTTCTGATTTTTTTTGGTAGAGATTGAGTCTTACTATGTTACCTAGGCTGGTCTCGAACTCCTAGACTCAAGCAGTCTTCCTGCCTCAACCTCCCAAAGTGCTGGGATTACAGGCCTGAGCCACTGTACCCAGCCTCAGAGCATGGAAAACTGATCATGGGCTTAGATTTCTTTTTCTTTTAGTTTTCAAGAAGGACCTCTTATTTCTTTATTCAAAACCTCTTATTTCTGAACTGAGAAGTGGACTACATCCTGTGCTTTTTCACAGGGTTGTACAAAACAATTAAAACAGAATCTGGATTTGTTTCTGTGATTGTGACTTTATTGAGGTAAATATTATCATTCTCTACCAGGATGAATAGAAATAGTCTTCAGTTTTGATTTTTGTCCTCCAAACCTGCTGTAGATTGCAGATAGGAAATTTCAGAGTTAATGTTTTCTTCTCTCAGCTTATTGGGCCCTAACTTCCTTGGCTCTTCCATGCCTGGATTTTTGCCGATTAAAAGACTGTGATAATATTTTAGTTTTTCCCCTTGGTCAAGGATAAAACGTAACTGCAAGGCAAGATATTATTTTCCCATGGTCCCAGGTCTTTCAGGCGTTTTGAGCTCCTGGTCTTCCCTATGTGTTTGAGTGTCTCTGTGAGTTGACCTTTCAGCCACTCTTTTTTTCCCTTTATGGCAGAGACGTCAGTGTTTGGGAAAGAAGCTTTGGGGAAATGAGGAGGGTGTTTTAAACTCTGTTGTCATCTCAAATTGTTTTGTGTATTGTCAGTAAGTCCTCTAGAGACTTCTTCCAGAAGTACCAAAGTTGGGACCCCATGAAGTGATGGTTCCTGGCCTCAGTGAACAGTAGGAATGGATGCTACTTGGTTTGGCTGACTAATGCTACTTTTTCTGTCTTCAAATTAAATGAGCAGCTTTTCCTGGCTATTCTAGGAACCAGAAAGAGCTAGTTACATGGAAGTTAAGAGTGTTCTTAACTATTTGTATGTGCAAGGGGGGACCCCCAAAACCTGGAATTTATTTATAGAAAATTGTGTATTTATTCTCACATATTTATACTTCATCACCTTCCATGTGCTCTCTGTTTGATGCACTCATATCTAAGAAATTAAGTAAATACACACAAGTCCTTTTGCTAAAAAGCTAGCACTATACCAAGAAAGTTGACGTAGAATTTTTTATGCGTTTTAAAAAATTCAAGTTCCTGCCATTTGCATTGTATTCTTGCCAGAATCTTTGAGACACTCACAGATAAATCAGACCTTGACCCTGCTGCTGAGGCGCTTGGTCTCCAGTCGGGAGACGATGCTTGTGCTGGTGATAGGAGGCTGACATTGGTCAAGTAGGTACCAGTGAAGTGCTATAAAGTTCAGAGGAGGAAGGAAGCAGTGACCTCTGTTTAGGCAAGGAGACCAGACAGGGCTGCATGGACCAGGCATCTGATCTGAGTCTCCGAGGGCTGTTTGATGGGGAGTGAGCTAGCAAAGGTGTTGCCCATGGAGTTGTGTTTTAGAAAAACTATTTCTAGTATGTGATGAAAGATAGAGAGTGGAGACTGCCTGAAAAGCAATGGGAATTGAACCGTTCTCAGTGACAGCAGAAATGGGAAGAGCCAAACGTGAGCCTCTGGAGAGGGAGAGTCACTGGATCTGCAGTTGTTGGAGCAAGGCATAGTCTTACATGATTATGGGGGTTAAGCATAGGTAACCTAGATTATGACTGTGCCATTAAGACATTGGGAACACAGGAGGAGAAACTGATTTGAGGAAGAAAATATCAGTAAATATGACTTACTGCATTATCTGCAAGTTTTTTGTCATTAGGCAAATGGAAATATTGAAGTAGATCTGAGAAGTCAAGGCAAAGGTAGAGATTTGAGAGTGGGGGTAGTTGAATCTTTGAGGTGTGATGAAGTGGCCAAAGGATTTAGTGTCAAATGTTGGGAATTTGACTGAACATCCTCCAATTTTAGAACAGGAATGTTCCAGAAGAGAGGGTGTTGTATAAAGAACTCTGATTCTTCCCTTGAGCTTTTTTCTCTTTGGGATTCTTTCAGTTTGATTTTCATTTTAGGAAGACAGTAAAGCATAATGGTTATGAGTGTGAGCATGAGAGCAGAAAGATTGGGTTTGAATCCTTCTGCCCCGGGGTCATACAGCAACTTTGTGCCTCCGTTTCTTCATCTGTAAAATGGAACTGATAGTGCCTCCCTGAGATAGTTGTTTATAAATTACTGGGGTAATGTATGAAAATAATTTAGCCTGGTGCTTGGAACATGGTAAGTACCCTACTAGATTCTTGCTGACTCCACTGCTTCTGATCCTAAAGGATGCAGTCCTTCTCTTTTTAAAATCTAAATTTATACAAAATCTTGTCTTTGTTTTTGCTAGCATAACTGACACTAGCTGCGTTTTCTTTTTTCTTTTTCTAAAAGCAAGATTTATTAAGCGGACAGAAAAGCTCCCACAGTGGGAGGGGACCCGAGGGGGTTGCCCTGCATTTTCAAAGATTTTTACTTAGTATTAATCAAGAATATAAGGGAATAATTATTGTAAATACAAAAATCCCATAGAAACAGGCATACAGATTCAGCTACCTTTTCTGGACTTCTTGCTTTCTTTCCCAGAACCTCCAGCCTCCACACCAGGGAGCCTTTTCTCACCTCTAGGTCCTTCCAGATTTGTGACAGCCAAGCTGTTCTACTGACCTGGACCCTTTTTGTGCATCTTATTTTATTTGGTGTCTTATCCAAGGTTGACTTTTCTAGACTGTGGTAACTGATATAAATGATTGTAAATGATATATAAATGATTGTCCAACTATTACAGGCCCAGGTCTACGTACTTGTGCAGAATTAATTTTGAATTATTTCTCAGATCTTCCTTTTTTCCACATGGAAAATTGTTCTAGAGTTACGGAATGTGTATCAATAGATATCACATATATATGTAATACAAATTGAGAATTGTCATACATTTGTCAGCAGGAAGATTGTCCCCCCTGAATTTTATAGTGTTTTTTTTTCATGTGTATTCAATTTACGTAGTGTTCTAAGTTCTTTATGACTGTTTTGCAGTTGAGGCTTGTGGGTGTATAATTGGGCACAAGCTGCAATTAAAATAGCAGAGTAACTTAGTTATTGGGATAAGATTGGTACCCACATTTCTTGATTTTAATTTTTTTAATCTTTATTTTATTTTAGAGATAGGGTCTTGCTCTGTCTCCCAGGCTGGAGTACAGTGGTGCAATCATAGCTCACTGCAGCCTCGAACTTGGAACTTCTGGGCCCAAGTGATGCTCTCGCCTCAGCACTCAAGTAGCTGGGACTACATGCATGTGCCACCATGCCCAGCTACTTTTTTTTCTTCTCCTCCTCCTCCTCCTCCTCCTCCTCCTCTTCTTCATCTTCCTCCTTCTCCTCCTTGAGATGGGGTCTTGCCCAGGCTGGTCTCGAACTTCTGGCCTCAAGCAATCCTTGCACTGCAGCCTCCCAAAATGCTGGGATTATGGGATTGCAGGCCTGAGCCACTGCACCTGGCCTTTTAAGAAACTGTACTAAACCATATCCTCCAAGGGGAGGAGAAATACTTTTGCAGATTCCATTCTGTTTTTTGTTTTATTTTGTTTTGTTTTGTTTTCTTGCATTTTCTTCCTTAGGAAGAATCTACTTTGAAGAATTTTGACTCTTGTAACTGAAGAAGTCTTTTATTCCCCTTTTTTAAATTAATATCTACACTTTAAGCTTGTACCAACAGAGGCCTGTGGTGCCCTGGTGTGTTTCTGTTGTGTGTTTTTGGTCTTTACTTTCCAATTATTATTATTATTATTATTATTATTATTTTGAGTTGGAGTCTCACTCTGTTGCCCAGACTGGAGTGCAGTGGCCGCTCCCGGCCACCGCAGCCTCAACCTGCTGGGCTCCAGCGATCCCTCCGCCTCAGCCTTCCAAGTAGCTGAAACTACAAGCATGTGCCACCACACCCGGCTAATTTTCTTTTATTTTTTTTATTTATTGTAGAGATGACGTCTCACCAAGTTGCCCAGGCGGGTCTCGAACCTGCAGGCTCAGGCAATCCACTCACCTCAGCCTCCCAAGGCATGGGATTACAGGCTGAGCCACCGAGCCCAGCTTACTTTTCAGTTATTGAATGTGTTTTCCATCCATGCTCTTTTCCATGACACAAGTAGTGAGTTCTGAGGTGTACCTGCTTTAGTAATTTTCTCACATAAAAGGATTCCACATTTAAATCAAAGTGTCAGAAAGAGGTAATAATTGACAGTAAAATAATAATTTTTCATTTTTCTGAAGGAAAATATAACCTTTCAATGACTTAATACTTCTCTTTGCTTTCTTTGATAGTCTGTACTAAGTATCTTTTTAGATAGTACTTTAATGTTTTTAAAATTTTTTTTTAACCCTCCAAATTTCCTTCTTATATTTACTAGTTTTGAACTAGCTACCATTTTCTTTCTTTCTTTTTTTTTTTTTAACATATTTTTTATTATAAAATTGTGGGGTACATTTAAGTGTTAGGTGTACAAATGTGCATTGTTCAGGCACCCTTGTAGATCCAAGATGTTAAAGCCTTTGTCAGACCTGGAGTTGGCAAATACTTTTTGATAAGGGGTGTCTCCCCGTCCCCAGACAGATATTGACTACTGTTAATCCTACCTCCCTTACCCTCCCTACCCCCCCCCATAGTTTCCCACCACTGTCAATCCTTTTCTTATAGTGTTATGATAGATGTTCAAGGTCCACTATATGAGTGAAAACATGTGATACTCAGATCTTTGTTTCTGTGAGAGATCACTCAGTATTATAGACTCAATTCTAATTCATGATTTTGTTCTTTTTTATGGCTGCATAGTATTTCATCGTGTATATGTACCACATTTTTTAAATCCAGTCCTCTTTTGATGGACAGCATGGTTGGTTCCAGGTTCTTGCTA
>CAUYQG010085923.1:0-35383 GCA_963574415.1 Tarsius wallacei
GGACCCCGCCCACGCCGCAGAGGCCGCCAGCGCGACCGCCGCCGCCGCCGCCCCGGCACCCGGGGCGTGCCGCTGCCGAGGCAGCCGTATTTCGCCTGGGGCGGTGACAGGGCCCGGCGCACAGCGGTGACGATGGTGTCCGGCGGGAGCAGTGAGAGCGAAGAGTGGCTAGACCGCGGGCGGCTCGCCCAGCTGAGCCGCTTGCCGTGGGGGCGGGGCGGGTCGGGTGGAGCCGCCTACAGCGTCCTGCTGCAATGATCAGTGGCGTTGGTATCGGTGGTGATCAGTAGCGGTGTCTTGGCCGTAGCAGTGAGCCGAGCCGCTTGCGACAGTGGCGCTGCCGCCCCAGAAGCCGGTGGTAGCGCTGGGTCTCCAGCCGGTGGTAGCGCTGGGTCCCCGGGGCGGCGGCGGCGCTCCTCAGGTGGGCTGCGTCCGCGGCGCTGGCAGGCCCTTAAGTAATTCTTATCATTGTTCTTTTATTTGTAATTTTTTTTCTTCACTACCCCTACCCCCACCCTCTGACGCCTCTTATGATTTTCTCTGTCTTGAACTCATTTCAGTTTGAGTATAATGTGCCTAAGTGTACAATTTAGGACCTATATATATTATTTGTGCTTCTTGGATCTGTAATTTGGTATATATCATTAATTTTGGAAAATTCTCAGCCTCATTGCTTCAATATTTCTTTCATCCCTTTCTCTCTTTTTTCTCCTTGGCATTCCATTATACAAGTTAAAACTTTTATAACTATCCCATAGTTCTTTGATAGTCTATTCCATTTTTTAACTCTTTTTGATTTTCAGTTTGATATATTTCTATTTACATATATTCAAACTCACTGACTTTTTTTCTTAGCTATGTCCAGTCTACTGATAAGCCCATCAAAGGTATTCTTTACTCCATTACAATGTCTTGATTTTTAGTATTTCCTTTCTATCCTTTCTTGAAATTTCCATCTCTCTGCTTGAATTATCTGTTGGTTCTTGTATGCTGTCTACTTTTTCCATTACTACCCTTAGGATATTAATCATGGTTGGATGATAATTTCAAAATCTCTGCCATATCTGTGTCTGATTCTAATGCTTATTTTGTCTCTTCTGACTATAATTTTTTTCACTTTAGAGTGCTATGTATTTTTTGTTGAAAGCCAGGCATTATACTGTGTAGAAGGACTGAACTATGTAGGCTTTTAATGTGTGGTTTTATATTTATCTGGCTAAGGGTTATATTTATTGTTTACTCTAGCTCTGTGTTAGAGGCTATCATTTCTTCTGGTGCTCTTGTTTTTGTCTCCTCTGTTGCCTTTGAGTTTTCCTAAAGACTCCTTCTTAAATAGTGTCTGATGCTTGAAGTACTTCTAACTATAATTCTCCATTAATATACAACAGCTTGATTGAGGTAGTGGTAAGTTTGAGGAGGGAAGGGAAACATACTATAAACCTATATAATTAGGTCCCAGTCTTTTTGTGAGCTTGTGTCCCTGGGCTGTAAATTTTACAAGTGCTTTTCAGCCCTCTTATCTCCCCCTTTTATGTGAGACAGGAAACCTAGAGGAGTCTAGAGTTGGATATTTCCCATTTTCTCGGTTTATTAGGCTCTGGTAAAATTCAAGTCTGTTAGGCTCTGTTAAAATGGTTTCCTTTGAGGGCAGCCAATATTTTAGGAGACTGGAGCACTTTAGGATTGTTTCAAAATGGCTACTTTTCTCCATCCCTGCTGGAAGCATAAGTGAATATATCTCCCATCTTCACCCTGAGAACCTGGTAGAGCTCTTGAAGTTGAAACTCACAAAATTATGTGCTCCTCTCTCTCCTCCAAGATTGAGTTTCCAAGAATTCAATTTATCTGGGTTTATTTGTTTTTGCTTTTGTCTTTTAATCTCTCAAACCAAAATACACCCAGTCTCTGGCAATTCGTCAATTATCCTTTAACTGTTACTATCAGAATCTAGCAGTGGCTTCAGTTCCCAGTAAGCTGTGATTCTCTGAATTTGCCTGTCTTTGCAGTTTGTAGGTGGCAGTTTTCCCTGTGACCTCAATTCTGTGCTGAATCTAAGAATTGTTGATTTTTAGCTTGTTCATCTTTTTTCTTGTTATGGTGATGGGAGTGACCACTTCTATATTCTTTCTTTGTTGAACCAGAAACTAGACGTCTCCACGTATCTTTTTTGATATACATTTTTAATTTAAATTTTTACTTGTCAACTATTTGGATTAGTTAGACACATTTACAGGAGTGATTTGTAAATTCTTAGAGTCATTTGAGGGCTTAAAGATATCTAATTTTGACGAGACAGCAAGAAGAACAGCGTAAGAACTCTGAGATATCAGAAATAATGAAAAACAGTATATATATATATAAAGGAACAAATGGACATCTACAACCAGGAGACAACACAGAGATATTTGAAGGAAAAAATGTAAGTGAAAGGTATAAGTTGAAGAAATGAATTACTGGTAATGAGACATATCAGCTAAGCCTGTGTTATTTTGCATATTCCTTCTAAGTGAAGTATTTAAGGAATATTAGTTCAGGAAAAAAAGTAGTAGAGCCTATAATCTCTCCTACAATATTTCTCTTATATTTGTTGTTTTTTCATTGCCAAAGTTAGTTGATCTAACAGTTCTAGGGCTATAAATTACTAACTGGAAAAATTCCTAAATCAAAAATAAGCATGCTAATCCTACCAAACAACACTTTTAATTGGATATATTATAGTGTTTAAGAGCTTTGGCTCTTGAGACAAACAGTTCTGGATTTACACTATAATCACACTATATTAGTTGGACTACCTACGAGAGGGAGAGTGAGAAAAAGAGAGAAAGAAAAAGAGAGATTGAGAAAGTGCCCTAAATACAGAGCATTAAAAAAGACAATTTAGACAGTTTATTTCTATTTTTGTAAAAGTCTACATAAGCTGTCCTGGTCTGGCATTATGGTTTGACAGCATTGGGATCTCAGTGTTCTTGCATTATGTTGCTTGCCACACTCAGTTTTGAGACATGTGGCCAAGCAAAATCCAATCTCTTTAAATATAAGACCCAGAAGTTGCAAACAGCATATTTTAGCTCAAAACTATTGACAAAATGTAGTAGGATGGCTCTAAGTAACCGCAAGAGAAGATGGCAAGTGTGGCACCTCACTGAGGTTTGAATTACATGCCAACTTAAATTGAAGGTTTTATTACAAAAAGGAGAAAGGGAGAATGGACATTGGGAGATAACCAGCAGTCTCCAAAGCACTGCTTATTTGTTGTGTTACCATAGGTAAGGCATGCAACCTCTGTGAGACTCAGTCCTCATCTGCAGAATAAGAATGTTGATCAGCATGCATGCACACAGGGTTTTTACTGACTACTAAGTGTTAGATTAGGTGTTGATGAGTGTTGATTGTTTTTATTAATGTGTATCCTTCATTTAAAGAACTAATAGATAATAGGAGGTTTAATGGAAATTTTTGTCCATTCTCCACTAGTAATATAAAGTCAAATATTTACCCAGGAAGTGTTTTAGGATTTTGAGTTTAGGTTTTTACCATAATTTACATCCAATGTATTTCTACAGATTTGAAAAGAGAGACTGTAGCCACAACTGTACTTAAGTACCAATAATTTAAATTGACATTGCTGTTTTTGCTAGTTCTTACTAGCCATAGGTATACATTTGTGAAGCTAGAATACTTTTACTCATACTTTAAAAAAATCGGTCTATTTGTATACCTAATCCTGAATTGTACTCCACATTTTTAAAATAAAAAAAATAAGAAATCAATATATATGCTTTTTTGTTTATAATTTAAGAATACTAGCCCTTAGTTCTAGTCTCTCTCAGACTCTAATATGTTTCTACAAAAATATTCATGCAAAAATATTCATTCGCTCATGAATGAAAATGTTTATTAATTCAATGCAGAGTTACATTAATTTAACTCAAAATTTTCAAAAATTTTAGAATGTAACATATGAGCAAACGTATGGAAGCTGTTGCTGATATTATATTTCTTTATTTTGTATTTAATATGGGATTTAACATTGGTTAAGTCACAATTTCCAGCAAGAACATATAACCCATGTAAATAAGTTTTCTTTCCTCTAGAAAATGATTATCATATTTTATTATCATTAATTTTATTATCACATTTAACATTTGGGTAGAGTATTAAAATTTGCCAGGTATTTCATTTACAATTTTTACCTGAGTGATGACTTTTGAAGTTATTCCAATACAACCATCAAACCACTACAATGCTATGTCTTCAGTGGCAATGATTTACTTGCAGTGAATATTGTCCACGGCCTGACAGAATTATTGTTGTGATTTTAACAATAACTGTTCCGTATTAGATTACATAACTCTAAACATTGTCTCAGGCATTTAAGGGTATATTCGATATAGTACATTGAAAAGTAAATCTATTAAATAAATTACAATTTATACACACTTGAATTTGTATGTATAATTTTCACTAAATTCAGAAAGATCCTATCTTCCCTTTGTATCTGTCATCCATTTTCTAGATATAACTTAAAATAAAACCCAAAACAGCAAATCTTTCTACCTTCTAAATCTAGGCTTCAAAGTTGGAAAACAAACTATTGTGTCAAGTGAGAAAAATAAAGCCAAAAATCTTGTAACTTCTAGGTTATAAATAAGCTAACATATAACTGCGGCAAATTGTGCACCTTCTTTATTTTAATATGTTGCAAGACTCCTTATCTAATACAGTACCATTCTGCTTATAGTTGAAGAAAACTCTGTACCTGAGATTGACCTTTTAAAGAAACCAAGGACAATCTTTTTCACAGATTAAAAGACCATAAAAGTGCTAGTTCTGCCATTGCCAGAAGCACTAACTGAACCTCTAAAGAGAATTATTTGTCAAAAGAAAAAAAATGGATTTAGACAAGTTTCTATAATATGCACCATCCTTAACAAGGGAGATAGAAAAGAAAGCATATCAAATCAGCTATTAGGTAGAATGAATTAACGAGCGTGGCTTGATGCCTTCTGTGCCAGGCAGTGTTGTGTTGTGGTTTTACCTTAAAAAAAAAAATTCCTTATGTGTAGTCAGCAGGATTCTGGCCTTTTAACTTTAGCATGCATCTACAGTTAAGCTGCTCTGCTCCACACTCAAATAGCTGTCCACAGCTGCTGCAAACTGACTTATCCTCAGATAATGGCTGCAGCTGATGACCAAAATGTCACTGTGAAACCCTTTAGCAATTTAAGGTGTGTTTGGACTCATACAACCTGATTTTAACCGTATTTTTAAATGTATTATCATCTGCATAAATTATTTTTTAAATTATCACATTGTATTTAATATTCATATTGTCTTCCACCCGGGAGTGTTTGGAGACTTTTTTTTTTCTTTTGTTGCAAAGCTTACATCTTAGTCCTCAAAGTATTACAGAAAGTTTAGGAAAGATGCCAGGCTATCCTGAGCCGGGAGCATCCAGGTTACAGAGAACACCAGAGCTAGATTTTGTTCAGAGAGTTCCAATTCAGATCACATTTTGAATTAAGTATTACATAAGTCTTCACAGTACCAATAAAATAGGTTAATCAGCATGAATATGGACTATAAAAAATTACCCTAGTCTTTAAATAACCTTTTAACATTACAAATATATTAGGAATCTATGTTTACAGAAAAGTATGATAGTATAAATCTATAAATAAAATATTGTATTTTTGAGCTATATATGTATTGTTATTTTCAATATTCAAAAAATGGAATGCTTTCACTTCTGGTTAATTCTCAATATGAACTTTCAGAACTCTTTACCAAAGGTATTTTAAAAAAAATACACAATCCCATGCATAGTAAAATAAAATTGATTAAATATTTATTGCTCAGACCATTTCAGATCTCAAGGAATTTGTTTATGAACTAGTTACATAAGACTGATTTAAACCTTTGAAGACTTTGAAGATGCAACATGCAATTGAGGATATTACTCTGACTTAGAGGGAAATTCAATCTAGACTTCAAAATTTTCCTGTGAGAATTTCTAAAAACAAATTTAGCCAATTTTCTGCTTCTATTTTTAAGCAACAATTTATAGGCCACCATAAAGAATTCATCTATTAGTGATATCCAAAATAACATTACTAATTCTTCGCAAGATGACTAAAAAATATTTAGTGTAACAAAATTTTTAAAATTGATCTCTGCCTGATACTTATGTGAAAACCAACATTTTTTAATTTCTTTAACTGCTTCTAGGTTTCCCGAAATATTAGTGACTGATCCAGTTTTACACATAGATTTAATTCAATCACTTTTAATGCTGAAGTAATTTTATCAGAAAGATTGCTTTTATCCAGAACCTTCTTTTTTTTTATTATGTGCATGTTTACCATTCTTCAAAAAATATAAACAAGTGTCATCCACACATTCTACTTTAGAAGAATTGTAGCAATTCTCCAAAAGCGTGGGGTTAATTATTTCAGAGCTATTTAACGTAGATTATTCTTATTTAGAGAGTATCTCAAATATAAGATGAATTACTTGCCAGCTGATAAGATCTATAGAAATTTCTAATTCACATAATAGTAAAAAATAACCCCCAGATTTCAGTCATTTCAATAAATAAAAAAATGTGAAAGGCAGAAATAAATGAAAGAAATATCTGCAATGATAGATGTAAAGTAGAAAGAAAATTAGGTTACTAAATGGAGACATATAATGAATCATTTGATGTCATATGTAAAGGAGTGTAATTGAAAAATGAGTTTTAAATGGAAAGTTCACATACAAAGCATTAGTTTTAATCTATGAAAAATAAGTAATTCTGTCATAATTAACACATTTTCATGAAAAGCAGTTTATAATTCATTCCTTCTGTTCATGATAATCTTAACAAATACCCTGTGCATTAAATTATAGGCTCTGTAGAATGATGAAGAAAGGGGTTGAGAGATTACAATTCTGAAATTAATGGTCATATCTAAGAATCAGTCACATTTCATAACATTGACAGCTGGATATAAGAAAGTCATAGCCTTTAATTTTTTTACTAAAAAGCCAAATTTCTATAGCTAAAGTTTCATTTGTTAGTTATCGCTTCCAGACAACTTGGAGGTCACAAGCAATTGGCTGTGGATCTAATTGGGCAATAGTTGCACAATTTTCACATATTGAAAAGTAAATCACTATATGTTTTGAAATAACTAAAAATTTTTAAAAATTTTCTTTTAAATTAATAAGTAAACTAACATGAACCTTTCAGCAATGAGCAATCAATAACACCTTTTATAGAGGAGATAATATGTTTAACTTTTAAAGTAATTAATTTCACTATGTAAAGAATTTCACTTCATCCTTCCGGATACCAATTCACTAGGAAATTGGTGGCCCTTAAATATAAAAGTCGTGTACATTGTAAAATACATTCTTAATGTTTCACTTGAAATAAGATAATTTCTTTCTTTATTCCAATCAATGTTTAACTGAAGTAAGTGGAGGGGAGTCTGCCTCTGAGACACAATAAGATCTGAAATGTGTTTTGCTGTATTGTTTTTTTCTCCTCTGGGTTATAAAGGAGGTAGGACTAGATAAATCCCTGTTTCCTGTTCATTTAACAAACATATTCACCTACAAAAGAACTCCATCCTCCTTCTCTGTCCCATTTGTGTTTCCCAAGACTGCGGAGTTCACGCACATGTGCATCAGCACCTGAGAGTGACAGGGTCTGATGTGTGTCTTCTTACCAATGCAGCGCTCATGGTCATGAGGGAATGGATGTGTAATGCTGTGCTGATACCAGCCAAGTAATATAATGTAGTCCCGTTAGGAACATTATTCATAGTTGATGAACACATACCTTTTCTAGTGAAACACATACATTTCAGAAAGAAATGCATAGATCATTTACTGAAGCACATTTATTATAGCAAAATGTGTACCTCAACTAATGAAACACATAGATCATAGAGTAAAATGAGTATACTTATATTGAGAAGATTTAACCATTTATGGATATTTTGGGGACAAACTATTTTGGTTAGCAAGCCAATGCTGAATTGATAAATAATAAATTAATATTTTTATAAATTATATATTTTATAATTTTTATTTTTTACTTGACTTGCTGCTTAAAACAAAGACATTTTCATGAATCTCCAGTTCTGTGTTTTCTTCTACAATTGTACATAATTAACAAAATATATCTTTGAATATCCTTTCTAGTGTGTTAATCAGCACTAAATATGAGTAGGAGTGAGAAATTGAAATATGATATTTAGGAAAGGCAGGAAAGATTGGGGGTGTCAATTTATTGCTTTCATTCAAATAAAATTTAGCAGTTGCATGTCGGCACAATTGTATTCTAGGACTGGCAGCACATCTTGACACAATCTACCTTTATCTGCAGTAACAAATGCCAAGAAAAGCCAGAAATAAGATGTGAGTCAGTGCCCCTGCCCCTTCAGGGTCAGCAATAAACTATCAATTCCCACTGTATAAATTCAGTTAGCTCTGGCTCTCTATTGCCCTGAGGAATAGAGTGGGTCAAACACTTTGTTTACGACTAAGGAATCTCTCAGTATACCAAGCTTTGACCATAACCCTAACTCACTAGTGCAGGAGATAGATGTGAATTCCATGCTCTTGCTTTAGTGTAAACATAATTCATGTGGACAAACATTGCACTGAGAAACTTTGCAAGATTGATCTGATTTGTATCATTGTTCTGCATTGTATATGAAAGCCTGTTTTAGCCTGGGTTTTTCTACTAACTTGTCTTTATTTTGAAAAAACAAAACTAAGTTAAGCAATTGTCTTCTCCAATTTGCTTCTCTTTGATTCTATTAGTGCATGAGTTGAACAAAGGTACAGAAAAGTAAAGGGAAAAAAGCAAGATCATATGTGAAAATGATTCCCAAAGAAAGGTAAGTGAAGTTTTTCTGTGTGTATAATATAAGATAAATGTTTTGTTCATTATTTAATGCCATTTATCAACCCACATTTCAATTGCTTATCTACATTCAGAGCAAGCAAATCTTCATCTTATCTCTTTTCGTTTTTAAAGATTTTCTTCTCGAGATCCAAACACTCTTCACTGTAGAGGTGACATTGCCCTAAGATGTTTGTAGCTGGCTTTAGGACTGCCATCCTTTCCAACTACTTGAGAACTTTGCAATAGATGTTCATTATATTTAAAAGCTCCTCTTTTAAAATGTATTTCTAGTACATTGTTATTCACTCTTTGATTTGCAGTTTGTTTTTATACTCTCCTTTCCCTATACTGTGCAGCTTGAGTTCTTGGGTACAAGAGGTATAGGAGGTAAAATTGGATTAACTGAAATATTCAACATAATGCACAATGAGTTTTTCACTGAGATATTCCACTTTTTCTTAGGTTATAGGAGCTCATTTCATTATTTGTTGAACCCTCCAGTGACCCTGGAATTTCACTATATAATTTATGTTTCCTGATACAATTCAACAGTGTAATCTTATGATTTATGTGCTTCATTTATAATTTGATCATCTCAGTATAATGCATGTTTTTCTACATGATTTATGAACTTTGTCCCATAATATATGTGTTTCACTGTATGATATATGTATTCATCAGCTATGTTTTATGGCCCTGGTGGGACATTTCTAGAAAAGGAGGTAGAATACCCCAGCCTGAGGGTAAGTCCTGAGGTTAATTGCAATCAATTCACCTTCCACACAATTACACTTTCATCTGCAGGAGCCTGTGAAGTGAGCATGCTTAACATGGCGGCAGCAGGGAGGCAAGAGTGCCAGTTTCTTTTTTCCTAGATCCAAGAAAAAGCAAATTTCAGCAGCAGATCAGGGAATCAGAGCTCTCTATTATAGCTTTCTCTGAAAGAAATCTTTTAGGTATCATTAATCACATTTCCATCCTTCTGATATAACCTGATTTAAGCTGCAACAAACACATATTTACAGACAGATTGGCAACAAATAAACTTTCATTTCAAATAAGCAGTTTTTAAAAATAAATTACTTAAGAATCATGTTGAAACAATTTATAGAAAACTCTCCATAAACACATTTCGAAAGAACTTTCACTAAACTCATTTGTTTAACAAACATCCTTGAGTTCTATGTCAGGCATTTTAATTTTCTGAGGCCTTCTTTTCTGTTACATTTACTCATGCATCCATTTACTCAACAGCTACCTCTACAGCATTTACTTTGTTCCAGGTAAATCTAAAACAGACCAAAAGTCCTGTCTTTATAATATTTGTGTGCTATGGGGGGAATGAAACAATAAGCAAAATAAGGAAGTAGAACAAATACCACAGTAGACTGAAATATATGTGCAGCAAGATAAAGCAGGGAAGGGGATAAGAACTCCTAGTTGAGATAATGACATTTTCCAGATCCAGTAAGGTACTTGATGGAAGCTTCACTGAGAAGGAGTAGACATGT
Source organism: Tarsius wallacei (assembly GCA_963574415.1). Classification (NCBI taxonomy): domain Eukaryota; kingdom Metazoa; phylum Chordata; class Mammalia; order Primates; family Tarsiidae; genus Tarsius; species Tarsius wallacei. The sequence goes on from CAUYQG010085923.1 coordinate 10,414, forward strand.
AAACAAAGACTAGAACGAGGTGAGGGAAATAGCTGTATGTGCAAAGAGGAAAGCATGAGGCTGAAATGTAACTGGTGTGATCTGGACAGAATGAAGAAACTGGTGTGACTAGAACAGAATGAGCAAGAGGAAGACGGGGGAAGATGAGCTAAGGGGGGTGGTAGGTAGGAAGTAAATGAAGCAGGATCTTGTGGATCATTACAAACACTTCAAATTTTACTCAGAGCAAGGAGGGAGGCCTGGGATAGAAAACAGGGGAATATCATGAACCGACTTCTGCTTTGAAATGATCACTCTGGGTGATCTTCAGACAAGTCTGTAAACAAGGACTGAAAGGCCAGGGCCTAGGGCAAATAAACGGTTGCGGGATATTGAAATAGTCCAGGCTAAAGGTGAGAATGGGTCAGTTTAGTATGGTAATAATAGAGATGATGAAAAGTAGATCATTTTTTTCAAGTTAAACTGGCAGAATTCTCTAAGGAATTGAATATGGAGTGTGAAAGAAAGAGAAATGCCAACTTATTTATAAGCACGTTCAAATAGAAGATTAAAGCAGAGTATTTGATAGATATATTTATTTTACTTTTAAAATAAGTAGGGTGTGTACTACATGGTTATTCCCATGAAAAATGTACATTGATAACTCTAAGCTATTATCTAAGGGTTACTGACCATGTTATTTCAGCTTTTTGTGTTTTGATACACATTCACACCATACCAATTTTTTTTCATATATTTGTTCAGTGAAAATTAAGTGCTTTACTTTCCAACCTGATTTAATCTCCAGTGTCTGTGATTATTTTTATGTCAATAATATAAGCGAAGAAAAACAAGGAAGAAAAATAAAAGAGACTGTAGTTATTGTGTTGATTTATCTAGAAAATTTAAATCATTTAAAATAATTTCATTTATATTTTGTGATTTTTATCAATACATATAATAAGATTATATACAATCTCTTAGTGAATAAGTAATAAGTAAAAATGCATATAAAGAAAATTTTATTAATTATTTCTACTTAACATCAAATGATGTCTACTTAAGAAATATTTTTAATAGGTTTGTAAGCAGATTTTTTAAAACAAGAAGTAACATTTATTTATTGACCATCAAACAAATGTAAGGATATCTAATTTGATATTACCATCTAAGTCACATTTTTTTCAAATCAATATAAATTCCACTGATGTCATTATTGCCTCCTAAACCCTAAAAATACTATAAATATTGCACATTTCCTAAGTCTGAGAAAGTTAATTCTATAAATGTTTCAAGTCTGGACTTCAAGTATAAAATTCCTATTTTCAAAAAATAGCATAATCATCATTTTGGTTACTATAAGTAGGACTGAGAAAAGAAAAAGAGAAAAATCTTGGCTAATGTTTCACTAAGTTCCAAAATTAAACAGACCATACCTTGACTACAATCATCACTTTAAAATACTTGTCTTTGAATTCAAATAAATCAGTTGAATTCAAGTAAAACAGTTTCTACCTGTTATTAATTATCAAAACAGATTTCTTAAAATTATAGGCATTGTGAATTTCAAAAGTAAAAATAATTTGTAGTAGGATTGCAAAAGTATTTCCCAATGTTTAAATAAAATATCATTCAACTCCAAAGGATAATCACCATTTTTATTCAAGTTATATTAAGTTATTTTAAAAGTGAAATGACAAGCAAAAACATATGAAAGTGCTTATTATTTCTGTTTGTTTCTTGTATTTTTTAATGTAATTTGAAGGATAGTTTTATAACTGCTATGCATGTGTGGCAAACCTTTAAACTAAGGTTTTGAGGATTCTTTATTTTGCGGAATGTGGGTGCATAATTTCCTGAGTCCAATTCTCATTTTCCCTATTCTTCATGACCTGAATCATATCATTAACCCATCTGCATCTTTACTTATAAAAAGCAAAAAATGTAAAAGGTCGTTTACGTGGACAAGGAGTGGTTTAATAAAAAATCCCTGTGTTCTTTCACTAAAATAATAATAAGTAAAACTAAAAAGACTGTAGACAGCCAAGTTGCCATTCAACATACATAATTTGTGCACTTCCTATGTACTAATTACTATGCTAATTTTTCAGGTGTTCAAAAATAAGTAAGATTCTCCACTTAAGAATGTATCCATTTACAAGACGATTCAGTTATTTTAAAAGTGTGCTAAGAATTATAATAGATAAATGGATAGGGTGGTACAAAGTAGGAGATTTAGGGACCTAATCAGCTTCATCATGTCTATATGGAAAGAAGACTTCCAATGCAATTCCTGGAAAAGGTGGGGCATGAACAGAAACATAAAGGATGATAGGGGCCAACTGAGAGGGTATACTAGCAAAGGAAATTAAAGTAACAAAGGCCCAGGAGCAATCAAAATGCTAGAGCTTCAAATGCCTTAAGCGTGAATAGTCAGGGGTTAACTTGGTAGGGTAGGCAGAGATCATATCTCAAGGTATTCAGATTTTATCCTGTAAGTCAGAACTCCCCTTCTCTTGTGTTGAGTATACAGGTGTGCTGTGAACGAGTTAAATCTGTGATTCTTTCAGGTAATAAGAGGGACTCAGACTAGCCAGACCCCAGTTGAGTCACCTCAGATCTTGAACCATTGTGCCCAGGTTTTTCCACTGTGCTCTATAAATATGATTTCTTTCTGTCATGTGACAGGAAAGTGGTAGGAATCATTCCTTGGTCATGGTGGGCCTTAAATAGTTCTTGTCAAAAGGCAAGATTTTAGTCAGACCTGCCTGTTCAGAGAGGTATTCTCCTAGCAACAAAGGTTTATAACCCCCCCTGCCCCCACTCCCCACCCCTCTTGCAGGAGAGAACACAGAGGCAGCAGGACACAAAGAAAGGCAGAGTGCTCAGTCTGCAATGCCACACAGCCATTTCTAGAATAATGAGGGAAGCTGGTAGCCAGAATTTTGCAGAGTACATTGGAAGGAAGAAAAACCTCCATAGTAATGACTTTGATAAAAATGAGGCTTTTAATGGGAATTATGAAAAAAAAATGTATTTGCAAAAAGATAGGAATTAGGAACCTGGTATAACAAAAGGACATTCTAGTACTAATCAGTGTGGGACACTCGAAAGAAACCTGTATGGTTCAGAGAGGGCAAGAAAAGGAGAATCCAGGTGAGCCAGAACAGAAGCCCACCTTTTAGTCAGATATCTCAGAGGAGTTCCTCCAGTGATTTGGTGGTAAGAAACTGTGTATTTGCATTGTATTTAACTAACGTTAGCTAATAAACATTTTTAAAAATATTTACAGGGTTCCAAGAGCTCTTCTAAGTCCTTAGCAAATATATATACACCTCATAACAACCCAATGAAGTTGAGTCAGTAAAGTCTATAAGTATCTTGATTTTACAAATGAAAAAACAGATTTAGAGAGGCTAATAAAAATTCCAAGATCACACAGCTATAAAGTGATAAGTCAAGATTCTACCCATTTGTTTGGATCCAGAATCTGTGACGTTAACAACTATGCTCTATTATCTTGTAGAACTCCACTGTCTATGTACTGTGATTATAACATAACATATAACATCAGGATACAACACAGTATTACATAATTTGGCACGCATATATTTGAGTGTACAAAATCTGTATAGTTTCAACTACTAGTGTTTTTACTCTCAATGATTCATTTTCCATATATCAAAAAAGAAAGCTTCCAAAAATATTAACAATAATACAGATTAGGCATTCTTGTATGAAATCTTTCAGAAGTTTCCCATGATTCATAAATTAAAATCCACAGTTGCTGCTATGATTTAAAGATAATCGATCCATTCCAACCTCTATCTGCCAGGGTTCTAACACTCTCCCCTTATCACTGAAAGTACTCTAATTCACTCATTTCCCTTCTTCTTCAGACCCTTTAGGGATGGCCTCCTTGTCATTGAGATTGATGTCATCTGTTACAATTCTTCACTGACCACTCCCATCGAAGGTAGAGTCTTACAATGTCATCTTGTTTGATTTCCTTCACAATATTTACCATTCTCTGAAAAATATTTTTTACTTGTTTACTTTTTAAGTTATGTCTCTCTCTTATGCCAATAGTTGAATATTAACACAATGAAGGCAGAAACTTTTCATGCCATTTACTTAGGTGTGAAGCAAGCCCATACATAGAAGAGTGGGACATAACCTAGACAATTGGTACTCAGTACTTTTTGAATAAGTAAATGAATGGATTATCCAAGGAAATAGTTAAAAACTTTCATTCTATCAATGATAAAATTCTGTTTACTTCTGAGAAAAATAGTCACCCTGATGCCTAGTATAAAAAGGATGATTTATAAAATTTCTGAATTGTTAAGAAATCAAGATAACATAATGCACAAAACTTTGAAATTTTATAGACCTGCTTTGAACGCTGATATCTTTAATTTCAAGTACTTTATGAACTTGGGTGAATTATCTAAACTGGTTATAACAATTTCCTTAAATTTAGAATTATGATACTTCTATTATTGCCACATATTACAATGTATAGACTAAAAAATAGCATATTAATAAAATATGTTATAAGATACAGTAACTAAATAACATATTACATTTTTATCAGAGAATCTAATAATAATTGTTAGTTATTATTACTATTATGAAGAAAGTAAAGTCAAAAGCTCCCATTTTACACTGAATCAATAAATAACAATTACATAGCCAGCACTGAAAACTTCAAAATAAAGATATAATGCCTTAATCATTCACTTATTAATTTAAAATATGTTTTTTATTTATTATTTTTGATTTTGGTTAAGACAACTAAGAAAAAAGTCTTTGCCACACTATTATTTGGCATCTTTGAAAATATGAGAACAAAAGAATAACTACTCTATTTTAGATAATGAAAATAAGAATCCAATCATATATGCTTTTAGACAATGTTAGAATGAGAATACAAAATGAATTTTATTAGATTTGGCTAAGAGTAAATATGTAAAAATTTTTCAGCATTTTATTTTGGCAAAAACTATGAAATCCATCCCATTAAAATATCCAAAATACAAGGGGACAACCCCCCCCAAAAAAAGGCTTTTTTTTTTTTGGCGAATGGGCCTGTACAGGCTTACCCCACTAAGTAAGTGTTCTACGACCCCAATGGTATCAGTGTGCCCTAGCACTGTTGTGAGAGGCTGCATTGAGTTTCAGTTAATTTTTTGGAGATTCATTCAACATATATATGCCCATTTCATGATGGGTGATTTACCAGCATGCACATACCAAGCTGAGTATTCAGCAGTTTTTGATCAAGATGGCATGACCCCAGTGCCCCACCCTCCCTATTCACCTGATCTTGCCCCCAAGAGCCTTTTTTTTGTAACCCTGCATGAAAAAAGTCCTCAGAGGGAAACATTTTGCTGATGTGGATCTGATGAAGCAAAAAGCTGCAGAAGCACTAAAAGGCATCAAAATTGAGTTCAAAAACTGTTTGGAGCAGTGAAAACAACATCTCCATAGGTGTGTAGCATCAAACAAAGAATACTTTGAAGATGACTGAAGTTTAAACATGTAAGAATAAATACACAATTTTTTATATATAAATTCCAGGTTTTTGGGGGTCTCCCTTGTATGTGTTGATTGATCATTTTTAACAAATGCTGGAAACTTCACTTTTTCACTATAGCCAGTAACAATAAGCATAATTCTTATGAGTACATACTTTGGAAATTTATCGGAGCAAAATATCCAGGTCAAACAGCAAATGCCCCACCTTCACTAGAATGAATCACAAAGGATGGCCCAGCTGGTCTTGTCTATATTTGAATACATATAATCTGTATTTATATAATTATTCCCATGCAGGAAGTTTTTAGAAGATTTCAAAACTGAACGGGGAAAGGCTTGGAGTGAACTTTGCCTTCTTCTTTGTTATTAGTCTATTTTGGGAAACATGTTATAAGAGTGAAGAAGCTAGCTATGCTTCTGTACACAACATTCCATTGGTCCATCTAGGAGGCACAGTAATCAATGGACACAAGGGATCACCAGTTATTGTCAACATTTTGTATCTAAAGGAAATTATCCTCAGCTTGTTCCTTGTCTTTGGGGTGCATGGTCTTGCTCATCACAAGCTGAGCCACAGCTGACAGTCTTTCCACAACATCTTCCCTTCCAAGTTAAAACCTATAAATCACATATAAAATGCTCTCTTTAAAAAAGAAAAAGAAAGTCTATTTGTTTCCCTTAGCAAAGAAGCAAACTAGGGGGTGGGGGGTGGGTGAAGAGAGAAAGTCTTGTAAATTTCTGTTATCAAAGCACCTATGAAAAAAATCTCAATTATAAAGCTGCCCCTGATGCTTTTGCTAGACTTTCCATACTGGCAGCTCTGTGGAGCTTAATAACTCCAAAGGCATCTACAATTTCTTTCATTGATGAGATTGTCTTCTTTTCCTTGCTGGTTTTCACCTGAATAGACATGAATGTGAAAGAGGTTTGTTGAGGCCGATCTGGAAGGAAGGAAAAAATTTAAAAGGACCAAGCAAACAAACTGTTAAACTGCAAACAGCGATGTACCACACAGCTCTCTTTACATGAGGCTTGGGAGGCATTTTACTGAACTGCCTGTGAAAGAGCTATGCAAAGCTAGGGGATTGAGGGAGTTGAAGTGAGAAGGCACAAAACCGTAATGCTTCCCAGAGTGGTCCAGCTCAGCTCCATCCCCCAAGGCGCCTCCCTCCGCCCCCTCCCCCCTTCCTCCTCTAATGAGAACACATTAAGCCTTTCTCAATGCCCTGATGTGCTCTTACACTGCAGAATCCTTGCATTGCAATGCACAATGCAGTCAGAGGATTTCTAACATTATAAAGAGAGAGAAAATGCTTTCTAGACAGCTCATCCAACCCCTCCCTGGCGCTCAGCAGGGATTTAAGTGTGTCTACTTCTACAGAAAGTAAATGCATGTTTTTGCCCCCCATTAAAAGGGACTTTTTTTTTTCCTGTTTCCTGCTCACAAAGGCATCTGTATATTCTCTCCCAATCTTACTCTTATACTGTGGACACTGTCAGAATTTAGAATTGTAGACCACACACACATAGTTTATGCTTTTGGTTTATAATACCACCACATTTTATTTCCTCACACACATTGCCCATATTTTCAAGCTCTTCATGGAAATTAAGGAAATATTTAACCCAGCCAGGAAAGCAGGAAGTCCAAATTAATTTTAGGAATAATTTCATCGCTTAATTTCTATCTTATTTTTATATTCCAGCTGTATAGGAATCAGATATTACATTTTCAAAAAAGCATCCAAAAAAATTCCACCATCCAGCTTCTTTTGATTTTGGTGAAGATTTTATATAAATAATTAAAACGAGGGTGACTGTTCCTTCAGGATTTCTAAGCTTGTGTAGTATATTCACTGAATAAAAACTGAATTTTCTCCCCATGGGAAAATGCTTTCCAAAACCCACACTCTGCTGCTGCTCAGTCCTAAGACAGTTTCTGAGTCACCAAACAAGCACTACAAATAATGGACAGCAGGCTGAAGCCTCTGGTCTGACCAGAGGTGAAACGCTGATAGGAAACTAAGCCAGCTTTATAACCCCTGCCAGCATCCTTGGCCCCTCCCCTGCTGGCAAGAGTATCAGCACCATTTATGAAACATTGACCCGATAAAAACAAATGTAGCATAATAACGGTTTTTAAATAGGAAGGAAGTTTGACTTATCTGTGTGAGGGAGGACACATAAATGTTTGTAGTTTTAGTAATTTTAGGTGATTCTTTTGTTGTTGTTTCTAGAGATTTAACAGTTAACACTACCTCCCCATAAGCAATTCATCTACTAAAACAAACTCAGAGCGGCATGTGGAAGAAACATAGTGTTCAATTTTTAAACTTTCATCAGACCAGATAGCTAGCAGGGTTGGTGCTGAATTGGACCATATGACAGATATGTAGTGTGGACTTCAGGTGAAAAATGGAATACAAATTGTTAACTGACACGTGGGCAGTAGAACTCTGGTCAAATCCACAGAATCAATCATCAATACTTGTATTTGCCTTACCTTGTACTTTCCTTAGCTCGTTTTTGAGAAGGAAAATATGTCCCCATCCCCTTTCAGGCAAAAATAACAGCTTCATCAGTCTAAGACGGTCTACCTGACATAGACCCAGGGTCATCCAAAAAGAAGCAGTCAAGCAGAGTGTTAGGCACCTTGAAGACAGAACCTCTGGATGAATGCCTTGCTATTTTTTGTTTTGTTTGCTTTTTGTCAGTTATGTTTTGTTCCCTGCCCTCCAGATATAGCTTCTACCTAATATAATGTATTCAAGTCAACCAATATTATTGACTAACATCTATGCACAAGGAAATTAAGAAACGTACTGACAACTGGGAAAGGTGGATGATATTATATTTAGGGTCTCCTTGCCATAGGTCAAGCAGGGTTTTTTTATACAGTGTGTGACAAAAGACTTTGCTTCTGCACAGTTCTCTAGCTTTCTTAATAGATCTGTACCCAGTCCTGGGTGTGTTCTTGCTTATTCCAGGCTTACACCCAGGATGGACTGAAGATACCCACATTTCCTTTGCAAACCAGATGACAATTTACTTGGCCAAAGAGCATGAGAAGATGCACAGGCCCTGACAGTCCTTTATTATGGGACTTGGTACAGCGTGCAAAGAGTTCCCATATAAGAGGTAATCACTTCCACCTGAGAAAATCAGGGAAGAGAAGGAAATATTTGACCAGATACCTGATCCAATCCCTGGAATCATTACTGGTCATGCTATACTGTGGACTTTTCTTCAATTAGTCACCATGTACCCTATCATCAGTTCCTGCAAACACAAGTAATTATGCCAAACGTTGTGTTTTGTTATATAACAATTTACCAGTAAGCCAAGTTTATAAGAGTAAACATATGCATGTGCACACATTCTTCCAATGTTAAGAACCTCAAACTTCTACAGTCTCATTTTTTTCCCTTTTCTTTAAATAGCTAGTGACCTCATTGTCAAATATTCCTTTCTGATATAGTTTTCTCTGACTTTTCTTTTATTTGCTTCCTTTAACCTGAATGTTTTGATGCGATCTCTCCATATTAGAGTGATCTGAGTAAGAGGTTCTTAGATTATTCAGCATCCAGGTACTTCTTAATCCTATAATTCTACTAGTTGCTAAGAAGCACCATTGTTTGTTCTAACTTTCAATATAATTGCAATTCCACAAAGAAACCAAAATAGAAAGTAAATGATTTTGGCTAGCTCAGTGTATGCTTAAGTCTGGTTTTTAGGCTGCTCCATAGCCAAGCATTTCTGACAAGAGGCACTTGCCAAAAGCAGATTTTCATACAGTTTCCCAAGTTTTTAAAATTGAGTTTGAGATTTTATTTCTTTATTTTTTTTATTTTCCAAACGTAATGGCTTGTGCTCAGCTTGAACATACTAGAAAATAAAATAAAAGTTAACATATATCATTGGAGACAAGCCTAAAAAGCTAATCCGAATGTTTGACATATTTTAGTTAGATAATCTGACAGGAAAAATTCCTGGTCTTAATTAGATGCTTTAATTATGTCTTATTGGTAAGACGAATCTTTATTGATGAAAAGTAAAACTCAAATTCACCTTTCTCTTGTTGTAATTATTGTTATATTTTCAAAGATAAGTCTTTTTTGCTTATCCCTACACTGTTCACTTTTTTTTTTAAGCCTTTTGTGCTTGTTTGGGATGCCAGAGAAAATAGGTCAGATTTAAAAGGCACTTCACAGATGTAGTAATTTTTTTCTGATTATTAATAATCATGGGAACTTTTTATAGAATATCTAAAATTTAAATGCAGTCTAGAGGAAGACAATACGCCTTTGTGTCTGTTGAGTGAAACCTCCTATTTCCCTTTGTTGTCTGAATGTATTTCACCCTTCTGTCAAAGTGTGTCCACTCTAACCTTTCCTTTCGCTCTGCTGGCATCTCTCCAGCCTCCAAAATGCATGTTTGACTCTCATCTGACACCTTTATCTGATACAGTCACAACACTTCTTTGCATAATGAGCAGGCATTCCCTATCCATCAGAAAGGTAATTAAAAAAATGTTTAGATTTTTGTTTTCATAGACATAACAGTATAAATGCAACTTCTGCTCAATTAAGCGCAGTGATGGGGGGAGGGGAGGTTTGGTTCTTTTAATAAGAGTGAGTGTTGTGCATCTATCTTAAAACTGGAGATACAGATTTGTGATTTTCCCTCCCCCATGGAAAGAAATCTTTAAATAAAGATGTCTTCATCTGAACTGACCACCGTTTATAAAAGCAAATCTGGTTGGGGCTCTGCTGCTTATGCTAAAGGAACATTCCTCCTTATTACAATGGCATTTGCACATTTATAGGAAGAATAAAGAAAAAGATGCATGATACATGTGAAGGAGCCTTCTCTGCCATCCAGAGAAAGAAGAACTAAAAGGATTATAAAAGTTCAGATTAAAATGATATAAAATCTAGCATTTGGCTCCAACACTGACGCCTTGGTCCTCTGGAGCTAATCTGTATGCACTCTGTGACCTCCTCGCAGCGAACCCTGCTAAATATATTATTCCCACGGGGGCTTTCACTGCTGCTTGGTGTCAGAAATCAATATGTATGAGGCGCGTGGATGGGAATTTCTAATAGATCTGCCTGGCCCTGTGCTGCTTTTCAATATCTGCCTTGGACTATTAGTGCCGGCTCGGTGCCTGTGAAATAACCGAGATAATCTTTTAAGGTGCACTGTTAAGGTGGAACCTAAATGTTGCTGTTTCAATTAAAACAAAAATTATATTCATAAATCAGTCAGGATTGTGTAACCTTGAATAGTCACTCCGGAAGGCTGATTAGAAACAAGGTGGGATTTAAAGCTCTTGGGAGTGAAATGTTATTTTTAACTTCTACTTAGAGTTTGGAGAAAGATTTTACATTTTAAGGCTAATGATGGGATATTTGGAGAGGAGTATCAGATTAGAAATAAAATTTAAAAGTCTGAGAGTCCTACAACCTAACGGTGCTTATTTTGTTTGATCACCTTAAAGGAGTCATAATGTATGAATAGCAAAGTCATTTTTCCCATATTAGATGAGAACTCATTGGCATATGGTTCTTTTTCATATAATTTATTCACACTAAAATAATTGCATGGGTGATTTTTTTTGGATTACTACACAAATTAATTTTATCACCATCAAGCAATTGTGCCATACCATTGTTAATACTTATATCTGTATAGCTATTTGGGCTATTTGGAGGTAAAAGTGGTCAAGAAAGTGGTTCATTAAAGTTTCATGTGACCCGCCCTCATGGATGACTATCTTCCCTTCTTCAGTAGCCCTCTAGCTAGAGTACAGTGAATCTGAGCTGTGTACAGGGAGAATAGCACCAGCCTCAATTCTTGTTGTTTTCCTCTTTGTTTTCAGATTAGTGCTCAGAGAAAGCAGTTCCAGACTGATGTACAGAGTTGTAGCACCCAAAAACAATTGGCAAAGGTACTTCATTACTGGTAGAAGTACTATCATTATTGTATGACTGGGGAGGAGGGAGTTAGCCTGTAACCCACACATACATGCATCTGGTGCTTCATGTGACTGGGTTCCAATCCCTGCATGGAGTGACGTGAAGAGATCATGTTGTCTTGTGAGGTTGTCACCCTACCAAAGGTTGAGGAACTGGCATATAATAGTTTTTTGTTTTTCTACTTTTCTTCCTTTCTTGCACACTTCACTCAGCACAGCACAATCCACCTGACAACCCTCCAAAACTCCCTGACTGCTTGTCGGGCCTTCTCTGGATTATGCATGAGGTCATAGCATATGAGCCATGATGTGGGGTCTGAGCTGGAAACGTCAAAAAGAAAGCATCGAAAAGCACAAGCCTGAAAACCCCCAGGTCATGACGAAGACGTCTTCAAGTAATATCTCAATCAACTTTGTCTTTATTTATAGTAATACTGACAAAATTGGTGAGAGAAAATGATATATTCTCGCTAAGAATGCTCAGTTTTCTGCTTATTTACCAAATTTTAAAAAAGTATAGGAATTGAACTTTCTAAGCTATGAACATTACTCCTTACCACAAGTTTCCTAGAAAATATGAGAAAACTCCCTTTTGAGGCAGTTTCTCTTTCATACTTGTTCTGTTTTAGAGATGCTAACTTGCAGATACATTTCTACGTAATCTGTAACTACACTTCAAAATTATTAGAAGAAAAGACAAAGCTTAAAATATAGGAAACAAACTCCTATTTGACTTCTTTGTTGAAGATACAGAATTACATGCATCAACTTTATTCAACCAGAACTCATAAATTAAATGTTTATAAAGTGTTTAGCCATTAATTAGTTTTTTTTTTCTCAACATCCAGTATGGAGAAAGCAAGCTCAATTTTCAACTGGGTATATAATACAAACAGTCATGATCTCACATGAAAAATCCCCAGCAGTCTAATCTGTCTGGAAGTCCCGCCCCTGTAAATTCCTTCCTCCCTCAACCCTTCAATTAGAGAGTTGTGAAAACCATCTGTGTTTGTTGCACATCCCAGGAAGGTGTAATGTTGGGAAGCTGTGGCTGTAAGCTTCAGCAATAGTAAGAGGAATTATAATGGAATTTTATAAATGAGTACTTTTAATAAATGTAAAAATTTAAAAGGAAGGAGAAAAAAAACCTCACACATATAGTAATGTTAAACTGTGTCTATATTGGCTGAATAACTGTAACTTTTCTTAAGAAATTTTACTAAAGGCAAAACAAGGGAAAAATTATTTTTGAAGGTGACTTCTTATAGAGATTTTAGTGACTAAGGTTAAGCCAAGCAAAACATAATAAAATAAACAAAAACGGCAATAACATAGTGTCTGTTAAAAATGAATGTAGGCATAAGATGTTTATGACAAGAAGAAAAAAGAGATAATATTTTCCTCATGGTTGGAAAAAAATGCCTTGTTGATAAATTCTCATCGTCTTTTTTGGTATTTATTTTTTGACAGTGTAACTACAATTAAATCTGTCATGAAATGGTTGAAGAATTATGATGTATAACATCCTTATTTTCACTAAATATCAATTACTTCTATAATAGTTAGAACACAATGAGAAATGACTATTGAAATTTCTCATGAATATATCCATCTTGCTAGAAAACTGAGAACATTTCATTTGTTGATAATTCTCCAATATGGTGGTCAAAAATAATCAAGTCTTTATTTTACAGTCAATATTGTTGCTATAAATTCCACCTCTCAGCCAAATAAAAGTAACATGTGTTCAACCATTTCTCCTCATATCCAGGATTGGAGATAATTCAAAACATGGGATCAAGTCATTATATAGAAAGAGAGTCTGAGCTCACACCAAAAAAGGGCAGGTTTATATCTGGACTTTTTGTGTAAATCTAGAAGAATAAGACTTTGTTCCACAAGTTCTGTACTCTTCCGATGAAACAGTAATTTCCTACATTGAAATTTAAAATTAATTGCCACTTATTTCCATCTGAATTACTTTCCCTTCTTTTTTGATCATTTCTTTATCCTTTATCTCAACACACAAACACAGTCCTTCACTAAAAAGATCACAAATACAAGCAGAAATGTGTAAAAGAAGGAGAAATATAAGGAAAATTGGTTGCCTCCACCCATGAAATTATAGACTCCTTAATGACATCAAGTCCATCATCTTCTTTTACATTTCCATAGATTCAACTAGAAAGCCTTTTGAACCTTTCAAGTTTCAGCTAGTATGACAGGCTCCACAAATAAAAAGCTAGTAAGTAAGTTTCAGTACTCACATAGAGCTTATAGTTCAATAGAAGAGAATGATCTGCAAATAATAGTTAAAGTATTACATAGTAGGTTTAATGCATCCTCTAGAACCATAAAGTCTGATTTTCAGTCTACTTGACTCATCGTGATAGTCCTAATAGTTGACGTATGGTTAGTCAATCAATGCTCAGTTAAAAATAAATAAATAAAAGAAAAAAGAAAAAAAGAAAGAAAGAAAACAAAAGAAACAAGAAAGAATGACCATTCAAGGTATTTCTAGGACAGGGGAATTTAGTGTCAAGAACAAGAACTTATTACAAAGAGATTAGGAGAACTGTAGAGAAGGAGGAGGAGGAGGAGGAGGAGGAGGAGAAGAAGAAGAGGAAGAAGAAGAAGAAAGAGGAGGAGGAGGAGGAAGAGGAGGAAGAAGAGAAGGAAGAAATTTTTTTAAATGCTGGAGCTGGCCTATGAAATGATACAGATCTCAGAAAGCTACTTCTGCTCCTAGGCTGAAGCCAGAAGCTTACACTGACTATTGGGCTGGTGGAGACAGTGCTGCTGAGGCTGACACTGTTGGAACTGCGCTTCAGCTGAGCAGGAGAGACCCAGAAACAAAACTGTGCTGATCCCACAGGAGGTGCTGCTGTTTCTGCTGTTAGAACAGCAATGCCTGAACAGAAACTTGACTCTCCTGCTGCCGCCACTGTGGAAAACATTTCCTGAAGTCGGACTGAATAGAGGCAGGTTTTTCCTCCCTTTTTTCTTCCAGACTCCTGCTAGGGATTCCTGCTGACAGAATAGAACTAGAAGCCAACTGACAACGGAGTGTAGAAAAGTAGTTTGCAGGCTTTTAGCCTGCCGTAATACAAAGGAGAGCAAGTAAGAGTGAGCAGGGAGCTGAAAGACAAGAAGTAAATAAACAGCCAGTAACTTTTCAAATAACATGTGTTGAATAAATGGTAGAGGAATAACAAATGGGTAAATGTAGTAGAGAAAAGACTGGCAACTCCACGTAGAATTACGCTTATTTTCTGGTATTTTTGTTATTTTTATATTTAAGTTATTTTCAGGTATTTTTGGCAACAAAACAAATATTTTTAAAATGAAATTTTAATAAGAAGCACTAATGTACATTAATTGAAAGCAGCAGCTATTGACATAACTTCAAATAATGCAAGTTACAAGTTATTGTGGAGTTATTGAAAATAAATAAAGCTATTTTGATAAATGAAAACATTTTATATTAGTGGGTCTAGTTGACACTTGCAGTCAGGAACCATAATATTCCAAATGAATATTAGGAGTTTTCCTGAACACAATCCCAGAGTTTCAATAAACATTTCAAAATTTCTGTTCTGATCAAAATAGTACCCAAATTATAATAGGTATAAAAAATCCATAGCAAAAACAGTGTTTCACTATGGTAAATCTTAATATAGCTCATAATGTCCAGCTGGTCTAGAATTCAAGGACATCTAATGTCAAGAATGTAACTAATGTCCCAAACATATCTTTAGATAGATTATCTGCTTCAATTCATTAGTCTCTAAACATCATTCACATTTCTCTGCCTTTTCACCTATAGTCAAGTCATTTCCTTTATCAACTACCTCAGAAACACCTCAAAATATGCACTCCTACATATATACTGCAGTTGCCTTTCTGGTATTTGTCATCCTTTCTGTGTGCATGTTGAAAAATGTTAAATTGGATTCAAGAAAACCATTTATCAAAATTCAAATTCAAGTCAACATTTTAAAAAACTAATCCAAAAGATGACAAAAAATGACAAATCTATGATGGCAATAATGGTATAAATTTTGCTCACAAGTACATACTACAAAGTTTAGTACTCAATATTTACTGAACTAATAAAATAAAAAAATGATAAGTTCCCAAAATTCTAAAACATTATAACATAGGTAAGCTTCCACCTAGCTCTCCCTCACCATAGACAGATATCAAAAACTAGTCAAGGCATTTGTTTACTGATCTCAACTTTACTTTCATGATCCTTCTCAATACAGTGCTTCAAGAAGTCATTATTTCTCACTCAGAATAAAATAAGAGATAGTTATTTGTCATTTGTTGACACTTAGCTGGTCTTCAGAACATAGTAATTAGTATTTTGACTTAACCAGTAATGTTATTTCAATAATCTGTCCCATCAACTGGAATATAAGTCATGTGAAGATGAGAATAAATATATATCTCCTCAGCCTATACGACCTTCTACACATAATGAGTAATTAATACATACTTGTTTAAAATGAAATACATGCAGAAAGAGACAGCAGTAGTTTCAGTGTATTCTGATTCATTTCTGAAATGTACTTATACCAATGAGTGTAGCTCACGAGAGCTCAAAAAGTTACCGTAAAACATGTTCCCATTACTGAATGTTTGACTTCTGTAGAGCTTGCTCAATTTAAATTCCTGACACAAATCTCCTGAGGATCACAGTCAAATGTAAACCCATTTGAAATGGCCATAAACTCTTCTGCTGCCCTTCCCCCTTCCTCTGAGTTATTCTGCAATTTGAGATTTTTTTCCATGTGCTTAAAATATAGCAGAGCAAAACAGTTATACCATTTTTTGTCTGTAAAGCACAAATGTGTGTTGCCTGCCCTTCTAAATGATAATGTGATCAGGTCTTCTTTTAATGTCATATAAAAATTACCCTTCATCAAATGAAGCTATATTTAAATATTAATATGATATATGAGGTGGGGAGAGTGATAGAAACTTTAGTACCTTACTAACAAAAACAGGATGTAGGATTGGGTGTGAGTGGAATGGCACAAACCCAATCACAATTACCACCAACAAAACAAACTTATAGCTTTGTTGCTACAGCTTTATCATTTGTACAGGAGACACAAGACAACAGCAACTGTACTGTGACTGAATAGCTGTCTCTCCATGTGGACCGAAAATGGCACAGCTCTCTTTGAAAAAAAAAGAGAAGAAAATCATTTTGAAATCTGCCTCAAAAAAAAAAAAAAAAAAAAATCCTTGAGGAAATGAGTTGCTGATATGTGGAACAGCCCGGTTCTCCTATATTCTTTTCTCCATAAAAATAATAAGTTTGATAAAGTATCAAGATGAATCCAGGGATCCTTCCAGCAAATTCTCATTCATCATGCTTGGCTCCTCTATCATATCTCCCTGTAGCTAGATAATCCCTTTCCCATTTTGGTTCAAAGAGCTTAATACACACTATCTCATTAATTTCGCAAAGGCTCTTTGAGTTGAAGGAAACCAAGACAAGACCTGGGAACTACTTGCCAAATGTCAAATATACCAAATGTCCATGTATCACTTAGGCAAGTGAGTTCATTAACCAAGATTTCTAATTATTTATTTGTCTCTTACCTCTGTTAATGAGCCCATGAGTCCTTCCTTAAATGTATTATACACAAAGTTAAGCAGAAAGTGGATTAATTCTCTAGTAATAATTTTTAGTATCTGTACCATCAATCATAGGATAAACATGATCAAAATTCACTATTTATCTACATATATTTACCAGATAATTGTTTAGTCTTTAGATTGACTTCTGTTGGGTAAACCTAACCTTAGTAGACATATTTTCATTTGTGATTAATCTTTATAGTTGATAAAATGGTCTTTTTGCATCATTAGTTAAACTCAAAATGAAGAAATAGCTTTCTCAAAGATGTGTGGGAATTGTATTAAAAAGAGTTTTCCCTGTGTGTGTGTGTGTTTGTGTATCTCCAGTATTTCATAAAAATATGAAAAATGAATAGTGTAAGAAAAAAATCCCAAACTGTCCTCCAAAAAGATATAACTGACATTTGTGAGCTTCATTTCTGGACCATATTAGAATATTGACTATGACAAAACTACAAAATGGAAATGGTGGGTTTCAACCATATTCCAGCATCATATGTATTAACTTCTCTTTAGTAAATCATTTCTGGATAACCTCGAATATAGTTCTTTTTCTTTCCACTCCACTGTCTTTTTTATCCAAATAACCAATCAGGTATAATGAATTTCTTCATTTAGATTAATAATGAATAAGAATAAATTAAACTCTTTATTAAGCTCAACAAAAGGATTAGAAATTGAGTAATACCAAGTATTATAATCATCAAAAAGTTTGATTCTCCCTCAATCCATTATCTATATCTCAACCTCTCCATCTACCTCTATTTACTCCCTGTTGCAAAAAGTACCATCACTGTTATTTATCCAGTTGTCTCAAGTTAGATACTAGAAACTAGTAAGTCTTCTTTCTCCTCCCAATGTCCCCCATGCACCTAGGAAAGCCTTATTTATAATAACCTCTTCATCAGTTTTGAAATCAATCGCACTCCCACTGCCTAGACAAGTGTCTGAATTAGTCCCCATCTCTAAGCTTGTCTCCACTCAATCAATTTTTAACATGTGCATACAAAGTTGTCTTCTAAAAGCCCAAATATGATATTACCATTTTTGACTCAAAATTTACCTCTAGCATTCTATTTCCTGCAGGGTAGAGTTCAAACGTGGAAGAAAATGTCCTTCATAAACTAGTCCTGGTTTGACTTTTCAACCTTATTTTATTTTTTAATTTTTTGAGTTGGAGTCTCACTCTGTCGCCCACACTGGAGTGCAGTGGCCACTCCCAGCCACCGCAGCCTCGACCTGCTGAGCTCCGGCGATCCTTCCGCCTCAGCCTTCCAAGTAGCTGGAACTACAGGCGCGCGCTACCACGCCCGGCTCATTTTTTGATTTATTGTAGAAATGAGGTCCCGCCAAGTTGCCCAGACGGGTCTCAAACCCGCGGGCTCAGGCAATACACTCACTGCAGCCTCCCCAAGCGAGGGATTACAGGCTGAGCCACGGAGCCCGGCTTCCAACCTTATTTAATTCCTCTACTTCTATGTATGTGTAGCTGAGAATTTATATGTTTGTCAAGACCCACTTATTTTTCAACTGTTCACATAGCAAAAATACATTTCCCAGCATCCCTTGCCATTAGAAGTGTCCATATGACAAAATTCTAACCAGTGGAATGTGAGCAGGAATATGTGTTGCTTCTGAGTCAGAATGGTAATGAAATGGATGCATCTTTCCCATGGTGTCTTTTTTAATCTGCCAGTTAAATAAGAGGGATTTTAATGACTCAGAAAATGATGAGCTATAAGACAAAGGAAGGCTGAATCCCTGAATGATGACATGGGATGCTGCCTCATCAGGGATAGAGGCAATGGAATATAAGAAGTGATTTATCTTTAATGGCATTTAGCATCCTGTTAGTTTATACGTGATCCTTATCCCAACTACCTGCTATAACAAATGTTTTGGGTATTCACTCAGTTCCAGGTTTGGCACATGCTGTTGACTATCTAGAATGTTTTACCCTCCTTGTTTGTTTAATTTAATTTTTTTTTTTTTTGCTCCTGATCATTTGTCAGATTTTAGATTAAACTCCACTTTTGAAAATTATCCTTGACCTGCCTAATTCTTCCCTAAGTCCAGATTTGTGCTCTTCTTGTGTGATTTCAATGCCTTATGCCTACCTTAATTAAACCTTATCACACACTCTGTATTATAATGTTCTATTGATCTGTCTATTCCACTCGATCTAATAAGCTTCTTTTAAAAAGTGGGCTTGTGACTTGATCACTGTTATATACTTAGCAGCCTACACAGGGACTAGTGCATAGTAAGGATTTATATTTGAATCAATAAATGGTCAATAAGTTGCCTATAATATTTTTGAATCAATAAACAGCTTGCATTCATTCAATTCACAAATATTTATTCATACCTATTACATGCCAGGCACTATGCTAGAAAAAGTGGATAGAGCAGTAACAAAATTAAGTTTATGTCCTCATGGATCTTAATATGGATTGAGAAAAATATAAAAAATTGTGAAATGCCAAGAAAAAATTATATAGCAAATGAAAGAGTATCAGGGAGGGGAGACTAATTTGGAATAGGAAGTAGACCTTCTCCGATGTTGAAATTTTAAATAGTTTACTCAAGTTCAATAGGCAAATTATCTCAAACTTGATTTGTAAATAAGGCAACAATGTCAATATAACATGAAACTTGCAATGGTTCACACACAGTTGTTTTTTTTTCCCTAGCATATTGCTTTTGTTCCTTGAGGTTCTCACATAGTTGAAACCAGTTCTCAAGTAATGTAGTGGTATTGCATCGTGCATGCTGTTCATACACCTCATACATACTCTGGCTCTTAACTCAGTCTGGCCACATGCTCTGCCATGAAACTAGTGTTGCAGAGGTCTCCCTGACAGGTATGCTGTCTCCTCTTATCTCCATAATTCATCCATCTCAACCCTTTGTTGATAACCTTTCATAAAACTACCTTCGCCTATTTTTTTATGTGCAAATTTCCTGAATATACTTTTGCAGCCTTTTAGGTAAAAGACACTTAAGACATTTTAAAATTATATTTGCAGATTTATTAGGATTATTGTTGATTTTTGTTAGTCCATTGTTTATAAATTTTAGAGTTTTATACTTTTATGAAGCTATAAAAATTGTACATGAGCTGCCCCAAATCTATTTTCTTATATGCCCTGTTATTTTCTGTAAATGTTTTGGGATGCAAAGTTTTCTAGGAGCTTAAATATTGGGTTATAGTCAAAACTTCTATACCTAGCCTGATCTTCCTCTTCCTTCTTAAACTGCTTCCGTGGAGTTTTCTCTGGAAATTAGGTGCCCTGCCCTTCTTACCATTCACCAAACACTGGGCATGTCATTGGGTTCCATCTGTGTGCAGAAAATCTGTTCAAATCTACTTGTCTGTGAACTTGGCCTCTCCACCCAACTTGGTGAGTGTTTTCTGTACAAGGCATTTCAAACTGTATGTACTGTCACTAACAGAAATGAAATGTGGAGAAGACAATTCAGCTTATCATCTTGCAGTGACAGAACTCTGTGCCTGTTTTTTTTTTGTTTTTTTTTCACACTAGGCAATGCCACTATTTCAGCAGCCAGCCATGCAGAAAATCTTGGAGTAATTGTCAACTCATCACTGTTCTTTGTTTTATAGATTCATTTTTTTTTCAACTCCTGCTGTATTTGTTCTTATATTTCCTGAATATGGTCTTCTTTATTATGTTTTCACTTTATTCCCTTCTTACACGTATCATATTAAAATCTTTTCGTCACCAGACTTTGTGTGTCCTAAGGTACTATAACATAAATGAATGAGTTTTAGGACTAGAAAGATATGTATCAAATTCTTTGCTTTGTGGAACCTAGTGCAGATTAGTTAACCTGCCTAAATCTCTGATTTTACAAATGCAAAATAAAGATAACAATGATTACATGCCCAATTGTTATGACATTTGAATGATGGTACCAAAAATTCCTTAAAATCAAATTAAAAACAAACAATTGGGCCAATAATTGCTAACAAACTAAAAAAAATTATATCTCATAGTGTTTGCAAGCTATTAAGAAATAGACTTAAAGTCTAACAAAAAAATAGATCATTGAAAAATATACATCTGATGAGGTAAATATCCAAAATATCTAAGAAACACAAACAGCACAATAGCAAGAAAATAAACAACCTGATTAAAAAACAGGCAAAGTATTTGAATTTATAGTCCTCAAAAGAAGACATTAAAATGGTCAACAGGTATATGAAAAAAAAAAAAGGCTCAATATCCCTAATCATCAGAGAAATGCAAATTAAAACCACAATCAGATATCACCTCACAAAAGTTGGAAGGACTATTATCAAAAAGGCAAAAGATAAGTGATGGTGAAGATCCGAAGAAAAGGGAATCATTGCACAATATTGGTGGGAATGTAAATACGTACATCCATCATGAAAAAAGTATGCAAATTTCTCAAAAAATATAATTATTATATGATCCAACAACTAGGCATATAACCAAAGAAAATAAAATCAGTATGTCAAAGAGATATGTGCACTTCCTTGTTTATTGCAGCACCATTTACAATAGCCAAGATATGGAATCAACCTATATTCATTCAATCTTCAATGGATGAGTGAATATAGAAAATATGCTATATACACACACAATGGAACACTCTTCAGTCATAAGAAGAAGAAAATGCTGCCATTTATGGCAACATGGATGAACCTGAAGGACACTGATGTTAAGAAAAATAAGATAGAAAGAGAAAGACAAGTGTTACATGGGATCTAAAAAAGTTGATCTCATTGAAATACAAAAATAGGATGGTGATTACTCAGAGCTGATGTGGTTGAGAAATGGAGATTGGGGTCAATGCTGGTAAAAGTTAAAATTTGATTTTGGGAGTACCAGCATCATTCTTCTCAGACCTGGAAACAACAACCACTGGGGAGAGGAGAACTTATTCAATAAATGGTGCTGGAAAAACTTGCTGACCACATGCAGAACATTAAAACAAGACACCTATCTATCACCATACACAAAAATCAACTCTAAATGGATCGAAGACCTAAATGTAAAATCTTAAACTATAAGAACCTTAGAAAATGCAGGAGTCACCCTTATGGAAATTGGAACTGGCAATCAATTCCTAATCAAACCCCAACTGCCCATAACATAATAGATAAGATAGACAAGTGGGACCTCATAAAACTGACAAACTTCTGAAAAACAAAAAAACAGAACAAAACAAACCATCAAGAGAGCAGGGAGACAGCCCACAGAATGGAAAAAGCATTTGCCAACTGTATATGTGACAAAGGTCTAATATCCAGGATCTACAAGGAACTCAAATGTGCCAAAAAAAGAAAAATGAACAGCCCCATTCAAAAGTGGGCAAAAAACATGAATAGACACTTCTCAAAAGAAGATATACGGGTAGCCAACAGACACATGAAAAGTGCTCAGCCTCATTAATCAGAGAAATGCAAATAAAAACCACATTGAGATATCACCTAACCCCAGTAAAAATGGCCCTCATTAATAAAACAAACATCAACAGATACTGGCAAGGATGTGGAGTTTGCTGGTGGGAATGCAAACTAGTGCAACCTCTGGGGAAAAAAGTGTGGTGATTTCTGAAAGAACTAGACATTGATCTTCTATATGACCCAGCAGTCCCCCTCCTGGGAATATACCTGGAGGAATTCAAATTATTCTATGAAAAAGATACCTGCACACAAATATTTATTGCAGTATTATTCACAATAGCAAAATCATGGAACCAACCATACTGCCCCTTGAAACTGGACTGGATTAAAAAATGTGGTCCATATACACAATGGAATATTGTGCAGCCATAAAGACAGACAGATAATGGACTTTGCAGCAACTTGGATGTATTTGGAGTCTGTCATACTCAGTGATCTATCACAGAAACAAAGGACAGAGTGCCAGATGTTCTCACTCATTAATGGACCCTGAAAATTTACCATAATAA
The DNA here is from genome assembly GCA_963574415.1 of Tarsius wallacei. Classification (NCBI taxonomy): domain Eukaryota; kingdom Metazoa; phylum Chordata; class Mammalia; order Primates; family Tarsiidae; genus Tarsius; species Tarsius wallacei. The sequence goes on from CAUYQG010085923.1 coordinate 33,530, forward strand.
AGGGATTGGCAGTAGCAGGATACTGCTAGGGTGGGGTAAGGGTGCACAACATCAATAAGGATACCTGATTTCAAACCAGGCAAAGTGGGAACCAAAGGAAGGCCCAAACTTTACCTGTATGATGACCACTTGTGTACCTAATTCTGAATTGTACCCTACATCTTGAAAATAAAATTAAAGATTAAAAAAATTTTTAAAGCAAAAAATAAAAAGAGAAAAAAAAGAATGTATCTTATGAGGTTGATGGAACCTGCCAGTTTGTCTTTCAGAACCATGGACAGGTCTACTGGTGTTAGACTATAGACAGAGTCCTCTGTCAACTGGATACGATGGAATACCAGGGAGGAAAGTTTAAGATAAATCCCAATAGTCATGGAATTGTGATTTTTTTTTTTTTGAGTTGGCGACTCACTCCGTCGCCCAGACTGGAGTGCAGTGGCCGCTTCCGGCCACCGCAGCCTCGACCTGCTGGGCTCCAGTGATCCTTCCACCTCAGCCTTCCGAGTAGCCGGAACTACAGGCGTGTGCTACCACACCCGGCTAATTTTTTTGATTTATTGCAGAGATGAGGTTTTGCCTGCCAGCTGGGTCTCGAACCCGCGGGCTCAGGCAATCCACTCACCTCAGCCTCCCAAGGCGCGGGATTACAGGCTGAGCCACCGAGCCTGGCTTGGAATTGTGATTTTTAAACAAAGTTAGTAATCAGTCTCAAATACTGCATCCTTTTCCAACCTCCTCTGTCCCCAGTACTCCCTTAGCCATGTGCTTCATGATCACCATAATAGAAAGAACTGTTTGGGCAAAGGAGGCAACTTCAGGCTAGCCTTGGTACAATAATATAGTGAACTAAGAGCAGCCCATCTATAACAAAACTGCCCTGAGCTAAATTCTGCCCTCAAGTCTTCATAAACATGTTACCTTGGCCAAGTACTTAACCTCTCAGTACCTAATTTTCTTGCGCATGCTACTTACGATTTCTAGGTTTCATTTCTTTATTGTAGATAATACCATTATCATCATATGGTTGTGGTAAATACTGAACAAAATAACCCATGTAGGTACTGAATCCAGTGAATATGGCAAGTGCCTTAAGATGCAGCCATTATTAATATCATTATGGTTGTTACTATTGTGATTTTCCATGTAATGTCTTCAGAAAGTTTTCTCTTTCTAGGTTCCCAAACAGGATTTCTGAGGACTTGTCAGATCAACAGGCTTTTTTGGTAAGATTTGTGGAGATTATGAAAATTCTCCAATCACAGCCCAACTAAGATTTTGCAAAAGTTCCCAATATCTTATACAAAGGTTTCCTTTAATTTCAGAATATTTGTTCTGGTTGGGGCATCTTCAGGAGTCATAGTATAGTCCTATATTGAGAGAAAAGAATGATTTAAAAGCACAGTTTATCTTGTTGAGACAGAGAATTCAGAAAATTCCAGTCTGTGAAGCAATGGTACAACAGACACTTTCTCAGTAGGAAGAGGAGAATGTACCAAGTATAAGGCTATTAAATAAATGTTTGTTTTTAGCCAGTGATTAAATCAATATCTTTATTAATCAAATGCCTTAGTGGTACATTCTTCCCAATATCTTTAAAAGCCTCTGCAAGTTTGGACTTCTGGCCATCACCATCCTCCCAGTCAATTGGAGACAACCTTGTGAGCAAAACGGACACCAGTCAGTTCATGAAAAGCTAAAGCTTTACAAAATTGACTCTAATAATGAGAATGCAATTGGACATAGAATTCAAAATATATCTTGCAGAAGCTGACATTTTAGATTTATACTTTATAGGTCGCTGAGAATGGTTTATACTTTTCTTAGAAGAGATGTGGCAAGCATATATTTAATGTC
>CAUYQG010085925.1:0-31476 GCA_963574415.1 Tarsius wallacei
CAGGATGCCCCTTCTTTTTTGCCTTCGGAGCTATCTCTGTGGAGAAAAAGAGAAGGTGGTGAGGCTCTGGGGGAGAATGATGTGAGGTGGCTTTGGACACAGAGAGGAGAAAAGAGGGTGCATTCAGGAGGCTGATGCTGAGAAGGTGGCTGGGTTTAGCCCGGGATGAGTTGGTCATCGTGGGAGAGGAAAAAACATGTGAAGCGTCACCTACCCATTTGCCTGCTGCTTTTCCTAGCGGGGACCGTGCCTGAAAATGCCTCCCCTGCCAAGCTTCAGATCACCAGCACCCTTCAAGGCTGACCCACAGCTGCACTGGAAGCTGAGCTATGCGTACATTGCCCAATGCCTCCCCAGACTTGCAGGTCAGATACCACTATGGTGACTGGGTGTCTGCACACAACGGACCGCAACCTGCTCTGTTTTGAACAATCTGTGGTGTTTGAAGTGATCACGTTCATTTAACAGTTGAGAAATGTGAGGCTTTGAGACGTGAAGGGACTTGTCCAGGGTCACACAGTTAAAAAGCAGGAACTCGGAGGCCTCCAACTGCATGGTCCTGTGAGGTACACTCTTTTCCATCCTCCAGAGAGGCAGAGATGCTCAGGTTGGGGCTGAAGGAGACTAATGGCGCTGGCATGGGGGCATGGTCTGGTCACAGAGCCAAGGGACGAGTGAGGGAAGTGCTGGCAAGTGAGCATGCAGAGGGCCTACAGCATGAGCACTCTGGGGAGAGAGGGAAGAGGGCAGCAGGCTGTCCTCCCTGGCAGGACCAGGAGCAAGCAGGGTAGGTGCTCACCGCCATGGCTAGCAGAGGACGATGCTGGCTGGCTTCCCCTTGCTCAGAGGAGAGAGCCCTCAGAGGTTTGTTTTGGGACACAGCCACTGTGCTGCAGAGATGGCAGCATGTACCCTGGCTCCTGACGACTTGGTGCCACAGCTGTGTGATGGGTCCAGGACGTCCTACCTCTGTGAGGTATGCTCAAGAGCCACTGCACTCACCTCACCTCTGTCCCCACTCCAGATTTATGCTAAAGGACTTCAGCCAGCAGGATACCCCTTGCCATACACAGATGGTATGTAAGCCCCAGAGAGGAAAGGAGTCCGGGCCAGCACTCAGTCACAGGATGGCAAGTAACATAGTTGCCAACCACCAGGTGGGAGGCCAGGCCCATGGTATGGTGCCTTTGGGATTCCTGTCACTGGGAAGCACCTCGTGGATCTGCCTGGCTTCCCTGAGCACTTTGCCAGGTCTCAGTTGTTGCTGCTGGTGTTGGAGACACATGCTTTGCCCAAGCTGAGGATACTTCTGCTCAGATCTGTTTCGTGGAGGGCCAAGCTAAGCTTCTGTGAAGCACATAGCCCTTGGGGTGCAGGGCACCACCAAAAAACCCAAAAAAATGAGAAGGGACCTTGTGCCTTGCAAAAACTCATCACTCCATGTAAGAGACAAGACATGGACAAAGACCTCAGCAGCTACAGACACATGTCCTCATACAAATGGCAAAGGGCAGCAACTGGGGATACTTGGAAACTGGGGACCCAGCCCCAAACCTGGATGCCAGGACTCTTTGGAACAGAGTACAAAATCTGGTGAGAAGGATGCTGTTGTGGGTGAGACATACAAAAGGGACAGTTTGGGGTAAATTTGCAGGATTGAGGCATCAGGGTATCTTGCGGCTGTGGCGTGAGGGAGGAGTGCTGGCTGTAGAGGCTGGAGGCCCCACGCTCAGAAGAATCCTGCACGCCAGGGAGGCATAGTCCTCAGAGCCCTGGTGCCAACAAGGCCAGCTGAGGTCACGGAGGCAGGAGGAAAAGGCTGAGACTTCACTAGGACGGGTTCCTCTCCTAACGCTGATTCCAATGCAAGGAGGTGATGGAGTGAGTCAAGGTGGCTGGAGGTAGCTGACTGCATATGGGGTGTACCTTTGAGGGGATCTGGGGTGGGAAAGGGAAGCTAGATGAAGAGGCAAGGCCACTGTGTGATGTCTGATTGGCAGCCTCAAGGATGTGCCCAGACACCAAGTTATGAGAAAGCTAGGGTGGGGTCAATGTCATTTCGTGTCCTTGAAGAAAGCCTTGTTTTTCCACTATAGAAGAGGAATGGCACTCTGATCCTTTACTGTCTGCCTGCAGGCTATGAGCAGAGGCCGACAGGAGGCGCGTGGGTACAAAGTGGAGGAGGCAGTGGGGCCTGTGAGGGTTTCAAGGAGTGTATCTCTCCAGCCATGGAAAGGTCACAGGAGTCTTCCAAGGCTCATCTCCAAAGTCCCTTGGAAGTTCTGGGGCACGTGGGTAGGGCAGGCCCAGAGTAGGGGGACAAAAGGTGGTAGGTGCACTGCAGACTCCCAGAACCAGATAATGGCTAAGGGGGCTGGTGGTAGGGGTCGTCCCGCCTGGCTCACATGGCCCGAACCTTGTGCTAAAGTAACCAATAAAAAGACAAAACAGAAGTGCACAGCTTCATGACACAGCAGCCCCAAGACACCCCCACACAAAACTCTCTAGAAAGGGTTACATGAAGATGGCCTCAAGTACTGTGTGATCTTTATTCCATGACAATCTTCAACTCAACACAAATTTCATCTTTACATAGGATGATAATTGTACAAAGAAGCAAAACGTTACTGTAAAATCTGATTAAAACACTGATTCCTCCCACCTCCCAGCCCCACTTCAGCGAAGGAGACAGGATGGAGGAGTAAGGTCAGGCCAGAGGGGAGCACTTGCCTGCACTGCCTGGTGGCCTCCCTCCCACCTACAGCTCCTCCTCAGGACCCACGGCCAGTTGGCGTGTCAAGGCCAGGATGGCACTGCCAGCTGCCCATGCATAGGAGGCTGCCAATAGGGAGCAGCAAGTGGGCACTGTCCTCTCTGCCTCTTGTCCTCGGACATCAAGCACAGGTGAAAGTTTAGGTCTAAAAAGCTTTCCTGAGCACTCTCTGCTAGATGGAAGCCCCATAGGCAAAATGTTCAGGGTCCCTGGATAGCAGGGGTGTGAAACGACCTTGCAGGACCTGGCCTGTGGCTACAGCCTGTGTGCACACATGCACAGATCAGAGGAAGGGCACGCAGGACCGACACTGTGGGAATCCAGGCTGCCATTTGGTCCAAGACAGCAGAATCTTCCCAGAAAGACAATGCCAGCAGCTTCCCAACTGTCCTGTGGGAATCTCTGGGCATGAAGGCTCCCCCGCCCGCTCCTATCCCAGCCAGGCCAAGCTGCACTGGGAACACATCAGGCGCAGGCCGAAGGGCAGCTTAAAATAGTGTTTGGCAAATGGAGTTGGACACCCAGCAAGGATCAGGAGTAGCCTAGAAACTCCTGAGCATGCCCACAGGGCCCAGGAGGCTCTGGTGAAGCTGGGGCTAGACCCTGTTTCCACGGCGAGTTACAGTTGCTGCAGACCAAGGACCCATGGAACTGGGAAGAGCTACCAGGGCTTCCCCAGGCAGGAAGGGAGCTGGCACTGAGGACCTGTGAGGGTGAGCTGCACCTCCTCCAGCCTGCTTCCAGCAGTGGAAGACAGACTTTTAGGAAGCACACACAAACTACATTTTGAATAAGGAAAAAAATTTAAAAGCCCTGAAATGCAGATGTAGTTCCTTAGGGAACTTTTTACTTCAGGCAGTTTTCTGCTGAGATGCTGGATTCATGACCAAAAATGGGCTGATATTTATTTTTAGAGCAAAAAAGACTACTTGGTGCCACAGGCAGGCAGGACTTGGATGATGCAGCCACCCTCGCCTGCTCCAGCCCCAAGGGGTGTTATCACTCTAGGGGACTGAAGACTAGCAGACTGTTCACAGTGATAATGCAGATCTGTGCACGGGGCAGTCCCTAGGGTCTGTGGTGCCCTCATCTGGCCCATTAACACAAATCCTGACCCACCTGCCTGGCAGCTTCCAACCACCTGTGGAAGGAGGGCTGCAGCTGGGAGGTGTTTTCCTTAGTGATTTGGAAGGAGAGGTCCAACAAACTGGGGAAATGCTGCCAGGCAACTGAAACTTTTGGAAATGTATGGGAACATGGCAAGGAAGGAGGACTCCAGGGGGGCAAAAGTCAGTGTGGCTTGAGCCTCACAGGACACCAGAGACAAGTGCGCTGTGGGGAGAGCCCCACCCAGTCTTCAAGGGCCCAGGGGCCTTGCCTCTAAAGTGCCCACTCCTCATCTGGGACGGCTCTAGAGGTCAGAGTGTTCTTCCTCACACTGATTGAGAGCTCTCCTGGGCTACCGTCACTGCAAGGTCCAGGAAGGAAGCAGTTAGGGTCCAGAGTCCCAGAAAAAGAGGGAAGGGACAAAGAACACACACACACACACACACACACACACACACACACACGGGATGGGGCTTTGCACACGGAGCAGCACCACATGTATGCATGGGGGATGGGGGCGGGGATTGTCATCACCCTCTTGGAGATGCCATCCACCCAGAGGACCCCAGATGACCAGAGAGGCTGGGCAGGATAGCCAGGCAGTCTTTACACAGGGAGGCCTGGGCAGCTGGCCAGGGAGGCAGACTTCCCAAAGGCAGGACTAGGTGTGTGCTGCTGGACATGACTAATCCACCCCAGGGGACAGGCCCAGGGCTCTGAGAATTCCATAACTTGATGGAGTCCTGTCCCTTTCACAGAAGAAAATGGACTTAAGCTATAACTTGCTGGGAAGGAATCTGGAACTGAAGACCGTTTTATTAAGAGTCCGTGTCCAATGATTAGGCAGGACCTACGTAGAGGGAGAGAGAAATCAGTGTGAGAGAAATGGTGTGGAATGTACCATCAAGTCACAAGAACAGAAGAACTGTAGACTGAGTCAGTCTCCTGTGCCCTGGTGGCTGAAAAGGCCCAAGAACACTGCTGGAGACCAAAGCCCTGCCCCTGCCTGGCCAGTCTCGGGGAGGACAGACCCACTTTCCCCTTCGAAAGGCCTTGGATCTAGTTAGTGTATGTAGTTGTCTCCCAAACTGCCCCAAACCTGTTCACGCTTCTAGACAGAACTGCTCCCACTAATGAATTCCATGTGTGCCCCGCCTGAAAATATGCTGGCATTTCCTTTACTGCTCCTGAAGTTGTTTCTTTTGAATCTGAGATGTGTCTCCTATCTCACCATTCAGGTGTGGTAAGCCCACTGAGCTTATCTCCCCCAGGGGTTGCGTATTGCTGAGTCTCAGGGAGGTGATGCCAGTCCTTCCTTGTGGTCCCTGAGAAAGGACTCCCAGGGGAGGGAGGGAATGAGCAAACAAGCCTCCTTTCTGCATTCTTCCAGATCCCGAAAAACAAAAAGTATGAACTACAGAGAACCAGTTACCTAAATTGTTGAGGAGGAAGAAAAAAGAAATACAAACAGGTCAAGAAAGAAATCTTGCCCTTTCCTTGCTTTTCCAGGCATCCAACATGGCTCCCTGGACCAGGAAGGAGTACAGTGCTCATTCCCACCCACGCAGCAGAGCGGATGCCTCTGCTGGAGTCACGGATGCAACTGACACACTACTCCCTGCCTCGAGTGCGCGCATGGGAAAAACCCGCCCACTGGCGGCCTTTCACTCCAGGCCACATTCCACAAGGCTCACCCTCGCCTGCCTGTGAAGCCCCAGAATCCCTCCAGCTGCAGCTCTTGGGTGTGTGTATTGGGGGTGGGGGTCGCCTGGTTGTGCAGACAGGCTACAATCCTGTCTTCCAGGTTTCTTCCTACTCCCACACCTCCCAAGGCATCACACTCTGGAGCAGGTAAGGCCCTGAGATTTAACTGGGAACGGGGTTCCTCAAAGACTCTGAGGTCGGCAGGCTGATTCTGGCTGTGTGGTTAGAAGGTCCCATGGCCTCTATCTGCACTTCCCAGCTCAAGTCTTTCCAAAACATAAAGCATTCCTTTTTCCCCTGGAGCTATTAAGAAACACCCACATGCTCCAATCCTGGGAAAAGGAAGTCAGGAGACTAAAATAGCTGGAATGCGCTCCTGCTGCAACTAGATGACCAGGCCAAAGTCAGAGAACATTGTCCCATATCTCCCTGAACCCCTGGTCCAGCCCAGGTAGCTGGGGTTGAAGAGATGCTCTTGAGAGGAACACAAGCTGTAAGGGGCACTCCTGTCCACAAAAACCTGAGGATGGCCTTTGGGAAGAACCAGATGTCAGCAATGTGACAAGGGAAAGCTGGAGGGAAGAGTCCTAAGACATGCCCTGCCCCCGTGGTGGTAACAGCACAGTCACAGCTCTGCCCACAGCCCACCTGGGATGGGGTGCTTCTTTTGCTTGTCCAGTCACTGAAACCCCAAGCAGCTCCAGGATTAGCAGGGATCGCAGCTCAATGAAAGACCCCAAGTAACAGCTGGGTTCAGAGGAAGTGGTAGGACTGACCCAAGTCACAGCATGCTGCTGGGGCAGTTATGTTGGAATATATGGTGACCTGGGACAGAGCTGGAAAAGCAGTCCCCTTCCCTCCTCCTGTCTGTTTGTGCACCACCTCCCTGAACTGCAACCTGGCTCAAGGGGACCAGCCCTGCGCCCAGCTGCATCCATACCATTCTTGTCTATTGGAAGGCTACCAGCAGAGTCCATGTACCACCCCCCAGTCCCAATCTAGTACCTCTGGTTCAGTTTCTTCTGGTGATTCATGTCTCAGGGCCGTATCAGCAGAACTGACCCTTAGTACAAGTGACAAAAACAGGCCCTTTCAAGAATTTCAGCTCCAATCCAAATGGAAACACAAGAACAAGGAAGGCAAAACAATTAAGCCCCGAAAGACCAAAGGGAAATACCTTCAACGCACCCCACCCTCCTCTGCTCCTCCAAGGCAGAGCTGTGCGTAACTGGCCACAGACATCGGGGGTGCCTAGCTTCCTGAATCCAGGAAGCTAGGCACCCCCTCCCCCCAGGAGTACAATGTCCTGCACAGAATGGGGCAGTGGAAGGTCATGTCCATTGGTGCCAGGCATGGGTTTCTGTTTTGGGAACTGCCATGTAAAACCCACACAGCAGCCCCTCCCGAGACTAGAAGCATCCTGCAAACCCATGACAGAGCTCACCCAGTGTACACAAAAGGCCAAGGAAAAGTCCCTGCTGTCTAGGACAGTGAAGACGAAAGGGAGCCAGACAAAACCCAGGTGGGCAGGTTGCCTGGGAAGAGGGAAGAAGGAAATGCCAGAGTCCAGGCAGCCAAGCAAGTAGCCAGGGCTGGATTGCTGGAGCCTGGGAGCCTGTGAGCTGGTGGCTCTGAGACTATAAATCTTGCCCTCCTTCCCGCCAGGACAGCTGTTCCCAGGACTCTCAGATTACTTGTTGCACAATCTTTCCACTTTCTTTAAAGGAAGGGAGTGAAAAAGAATTAAAAAATCTTCGTGACAACAGAAGGGGTGTGGGGCATTCACTGAGGAAGCCAGGAGGTCCCCACCTAAAGCAGGGGAGCCTGGAAGAGGGACAGGAGCTCCAGGGACAAAGGCCAAGATCACATACTAGAAATCAGGACGTGATGGCCACAGATCACAGAGGTGCCTTGTCAGGGCCAAGGTGTTCCCCCATGGCCAAGCCACGCCGCTTTAGTGATCAAGTCTCCTGCCAATTTCAGCCCTTGGGGTTTTCTTTTGGTCAATCAGATCCTTAGATGAAAAAGTTGCAAATTCCTGGGTAGAAGCAGCCTACTAAAAAATGTGAGAGGAACAAAAAACCAAAGGAAAGACAAACCCGAGGCTTGACTGGCACTGAACGTGAAAAGTCAGCAGCCACCAGGAATGCTAATTGGACTCAAGAATATGGCCATTCACTCTGCTGGGCCCTTCCTGGGCAGGCATGGGGTGCAGCACCCCCTGCTGGTTGACAGATACAAAGCAATGAGGTGTGCTGGTTAGAAAATGATAAGGGGCACTCTGAACAGTTATGCTAGAGAAACACTGAACAAACACAGTTGAAGGAATCTGGGCCCATCAAAAATGAGGTAATCCAGGGCATTTGGAGTCCTGTAACATGCCCACCCAAAGGCAATCCCTCACTTGGGAAGCCGAGGGCACCAGGCTGCTCAAGGGAAAAGGAATATTGACAAGGTCTGTGGGGCCTCCTGCTTCTACCCGTCCTGTGCACACACATCTGGTGCAACATGGCTCTTCCCAGCTGCTGTGAGGAATCCTTGGCACGACCAAGTTGTTATTTATGTGAACTGATTATGTGGGGGTTAGCATTTATTTCCAGTTAGAATAAAATTCCAGAGGTAGGATAGGTCCACGGAAGAACAAAGTGGGGGGTAGGGGGCTCTGCTGCCCAAACACATGTTTCCTGCTGTACATCTGCAGAGCATGCCTGAGAACCTGGGGCCAGCTCCTGGTGGTCTGCGGCATGCCTGCTCCACTGATGGCGCTGTGTGTGCCTGCAGAGGCAACCCTCTCATTCTAAACACTGTTAGTTTCACCTCACGGTATGGGGTGGTCACCAGGCTTCCTGAGCACCTGGCTTCTTCCCTATCCTCTCCTCCAGGCCAAACTGAGCATCTGCTCTAAGAATAAGGAAGTGTACACCTGGAGGAAAGCAGTCCCCTCCCCACCTCCACCCAGCATGGCCATCTGCCCCTAACCCTGCTGAGATTGCTGCTCAGAAGGTGGGCTCGGATGGGGCACCTGGGGGCAGATGTGCAAGCCCACGGAGCATGGAGAAGAAGGAACTGTTAGAGGTACAGGTGAGACACGCATGTCTAGGTGCGTGTATAGGTTAAAGCAGTGTCAGGAGAAGCCAACACAGCAGGGAATATGCTCTGGGAAGGAACAGGCAGTGCCCAGAACACATGTGACACGGGGCAGCAGACTGGCTGTGTGTGGCCTGCCAGCTGTAGGCAGCTTCACACCTGTCGGAGCCAGGCAAAGTATCTCCCTGGAGCAGGTGCACTGCACAGTACTGTGATACAGGAAACACCATGGGGTGTTAAGTCTCTCTGGGGTAGAAGGCTGAGTGGGATTCCATCGAGGTCGATGGCAACATCTGAACCCCCACATCTTCAGTCCTCACAGCCCAGCCCCCACCCAGGGCTCTGCAGTGTCAGCATCCTTGGCCACTTATTCTAACCTGCCCAGACCTTGGCAGGGACACTGCCAAGGGTCATGTGGAGAAAATGGACACTGCTGCACAGGGCACAAGGCGACCCCCTCCTTCCAGTGACACGGTTGACATGGCAGACTAAGGGAAGGGCCCAGGATGTTCTATGATTGCTGTCTCCAGGACACAGGACCAAGCTGGTGCCGGGCACAGATGGAAAGAGCTCATAAGATGCATGTCATCTAACCTGTCTCTGAGTCTTCGCTGTCAGAGGAGCTGGACTCACTGGAGCTCTCTGATTCTGAGGACGAGAAGCCCTTCATCTTGGAGGAGCCAGCAATCACATCGACTTTCTCAGCTGTAATCCAAACAATAGGAGCAGCGTCAGGCAGAGTCCTGGCCCAGGTACACCCCAACCACTGGAGGAAGGACCAGTGGGAAGCCCATGCCCAGGAGCCTAGTGGGGCTGCTCCTAACCACCAGATGACATTGTCCCAAGGCCTGAGTGGTCTCACAGTTTCCACACTAATAAAGACTTGGCAAACAATGGAATTTCAAGGCCCCTCCAATTTCTCAGAATACTCTCTGGAGGGTTTATCAAGAATTCAAGAGGCCAGGGAAAAGGGTAATTTCCTAACACAAGGTAACACTGGGCTCAGAGCCTGGGTTCCTGCAGTTACTTTTCTGGCAGGAAGCAAAGAGGACCCAAATGAAACATGACGACCTGAGATAAAGCAAGATAAGGAGGGAGCCCTGGGGGGATCTACTGGTATGGTTGTCTTGCACTGTATCCAGGAAGGGCCCCCAAGGAGCCAGCCAGTCTGGGTTGGGGACAAATGCCCATGCAATGCGTAAGGCCCTAAAATGAAAGCTATGAGCTATGAGCCATGATGAGGCATATATAACACTAAAGAGATGCTTGGAAGAGTCTCCAGAGTGGGCGCTACATAGAGCTGTCCCTGCTAGGGAAGGACAGAGGCTAGCTCAGTGCTGACCTAAGGCACTGGCACACATGCCTTTCCTCCTGACCATAAAGGTGGGATGTAGCTTTTGAGGAGGACACGGCAGCAGGCAGCTAGCTACCAAGATGCAAGTGGGCCTCAGATGGTCACCAGCCAGAGAGGTCTACAAAGGCAATGACTGTCAAGTGTGATGCCACGTCCTTCTGGAGGTTTATATGTCAAGGACACAGATTTTATAATGAGGGTGGGAGTAAAGCCCACAGAGAGAAAGGCCTGAGTCAGGAAGTTAACCAAGGGTGCCCAAGGGAAGGACCCCACACCCAGAGGGCCCAAGTGCACCTTGAGGTTTCCTTTTCTTCCGCAAACAGGAGGTGACATAGCGCTCCAGCTCACGCAGTGTGGACGGCTTCAGGGTCTCGAAGTCAATCTCGATCTCATCAGGGTTGGAGTTCTTGAGCGAGGGCTCCCGCGACTGGATGATGTGTACCACACGGCCCAGCTTCTCACCAGGGAGCTTGTTGATGTCCAGGCTGAGCTGCCGCTTCTCCTCATATGACATGGGCTTGCACTTGTCCTCTTCCTCTGACTCGTATGTGGGAGGGGGCTTGCTCTTCATGGGCACTGGCTCCTTCTTGCTACGAAGAGACGATGCAGACACCGTCAAGAATGGGTCCCCTGAGGAGGCGGTGCACTCGTTCCTCCATGTGTATGGAGGGGTATTCCCCACCCTCCACCTGCTAGCCTTTACAGAAAACAGGATATGGGCAGCTGGATCCCTGGGAGCACCCAGGGGAAACTGAAAGCAAGTTGTGACCTGGGGACTGCTTCAGGGGGGCTCTGCTGTGGTCCTATCCTTGTCACCTGCACCAGGTTATCCTCCCCCACCACACAAAGTAAGCTCCAAAGGCTCGCCAGGGTAGGGGCCCACACGACTTCAGAGTAGCCCCTGGAAGGAGGGTCCCACTCCCACCCAGAGCAGACTCAGGACACAGACCTCGCATTGCTGTTGCTGCTATTATTTTTCTTTGTCTTTTTGGGAGGAGGTTCCTTGGCTTTGTTTTTCTTGTTCTCCTCCACTTCCTCTTTCTTTTTGTGCTTTTCTTTTTTCTTTTCCTTCTTGTCTTTCTCCTTTTTCTTTGGTTTGTTCTGCTGGGGCTGCGAGAGGGCTGCAAGCTGCTCATGCACGGCTTTGAGCTGTGAACCAGACAGGCAAGACACAAACTGGGGCTGAGATCTCTTTTTTGTCACCTAAGACCTGGGCATTGGCTCTGAACCATATGGGTCAGTTTGGAGCCCTGGGTATCAGGGTGTGGGAATAGGGAAGGCAGAGGGAGAACTGGCCCTCAGCTCTGTAACCTGCTATGTTAACCAGATTCCCAAAGTGCCCATGTCCACTCATTCTCTCAACTCCAAGGATTGCCACAGTCCTCTTTGCCACAAGTTGACACTAAACCCCACAGCTATCTTGGTCCCAGAAAGAGGGTCCCTCAAAAGACTGGGCAAGAGTACACAGACAGGCCAGGCACAGTGGCTCAAGCCTATAATCCCAGCACTTTGGGAGGCCGAGGCGAGAGGATTGCCTGAGCCTGCGGGCTCGTCACCAGCCTGGGCAACATGGTGAGACCTCGTCTCTACAATAAATAAAAAAAATTAGCCGGGCCTGGTGGCGTGTGTCTCTAGTTCCAGCTACTTGGAAGACTGAGGTGGAAGGATCACTTAAGCCCAGCAAGTCAAGGCTGCAGTGGCTGTGAGCGTGCCACTACACTCCAGCCTGGGCGACAGAGCGAGACTCCAACTTGGAAAAAAAAAAAAAAGAGTACACAGACACATCAGGTACCAAGAACCTGGATGGCTAGCTTGTAGGGAGAGGAGAAACCAGACAGCCTCACAAAAGGAGGACATTCTGGCTCAACCATATCCTTCTAGATATTGGAAGGATCCAGAAGCCTTGCCTTTGCCCAGAAAACGGCCACCCTCCACATCTCTTGACACACACAGCATACATATATGATTAACAAGCACTTGATCTAGCAGAGGGGAAAAGGCCACAAGGGTATCAGTGGGAACTCTGCTCCTGCAGGAACTTGGGCAAGAACGAGAACATCTTCTGGAAATCTCTGGGGAGACTGCCCTGATCCATGGACTTTAGGGGCTGGGAATGGAGCCACCAATGCCCTTACCTGCTCCTGGAGCTCAGCCAGTCGCTGGGCTCGCTCTTCCTCAGAGTCATCAGTGGAGCTGTCACTGTCCGAGGAACTATCGCTGCTACTGTCACTGGACGAGGGCGGGGCTACAACCTTGGTGGTAGGGGGCACCGCTGGGGAAGACACGGCCACCACTGGCTCCTCGGGCTCATCTGGCATCTTGGCAAAGCGCATTTCAAACACATCCTGGGGAAGGAAAGCCATGCCTGTGAGGGCTGCTGGGTTCCCAGGCTGTGGCCCAGCATCACCTTGGCCTCACCAACTGCTTGAGCCAACTTAACAGGAAGCAATTGAAAGGTTAAAAGAGGGTTTTGAAGACGATGACCCTCTCTCTGCCACTAACACAGCAGCAAGGGGCTGGCAGACGCCCCAGGACAACTATTCCAACACGTCTCTCTCAAATTTCACTTTGAAGAGCAAGGTGGTCCTGATGTGGCTAGGCACTAATTCCCTCAGGGACATAGCCTAGGTAAGAACATGTGACCCAGGTTACAGAAGGCAGTCAGTCCACTAAAGACGTCAGTCTGGGGGTGCTCAATAGATGGTGGGTCAAGGGCAAGAGCCCCAGAAACAGTCCCCAAGGTTCCCACCAGGTCCACGGCTCACACTGCAGCAGGGAGCAGGTGGGGTCTGTGAGAGCCATCCAGGCAGAGAGAACAGCAAGAACAGAGGCCCTGAGGCGAGTGTGACTGGCACAGCAAGCATCACCTGAGGGCCTGGCCTTACAGTAAGGGGCATGTGTCTGGGTCCTCCACACTCTCATATCACTCCTGGAGCACCTACTGAGAAGTGCTATGCCACTGGCTGAGGAACTTCCAGGGTAAGGGTGACAAAGGTATAAGCTGCAGTGAGGACAAGCTAAGGGAGGGAGCTGCCTGAGGGACAAGTGACCCAAGCAGAGGCCCCAGGGATGCCGAGCACAGGATTCCACTGCAGGAGGTGCCGAGACCTTTCAACCCTAAAATCCAGGAGTCGGATGAAATCACATGGGTCATGGGGTTCAGGGAACACCTGGGGCCAGCTACACATTTCCAATCAGCTGACAAGTCCTGCCCTACTCTGGAGGGGCTCCAGGATCAATCCAGTGATAACTCATACTGAGGACAGAGGTGGAAGCACAGGGCTGGCTTCCCAGCAGGACTTTAACATCTGCTTTAAGCCAGGAATAAATTGATCAATGTGAGAACATGGACAATAGAAGGTACCTTCCTCAGGTATGTGCCAGTGCTTCAGAGAGCATTGGTGGGGTTGAGCACCAAGGCTGCTGTTTCAACATGGGGCATATTTCACAGAGTGAGCCCTGGAACCCCCTCCTAACAGCAAAAGAAACAAGTCCCAGACAGCCGGGGGAGACAGCCTCCTCTGCAGTAGGCTTCCCACACAACTGTGATGCTGCTTCGCTCCCCCTGGACCACCCAGTCTGTGGCTTCCTTCTCCCAGCAAGGCACTGGCTTGGGATTCTGTTGTAGAAGTGGTTTTGCTGATCAAGTACTAGAAGGGCAATAACTTTCTTATCTATTAAAAAATAAATCCGGCCGGGCTCAGTGGCTCAGCCTGTAATCCCGCGCCTTGGGAGGCCAAGGTGAGTGGACTGCCTGAGCCCGCGGGTTCGAGAACCACCTGGGCAACTTGGCAAGACCTCATCTCTACAATAAATAAAAAAAAATTAGCCAGGCATGGTAGCGCGTGCCTGTAGTTCCAGCTACTTGGAGGGTTGAGGCGGAAGGATTGCCGGAGCCCAGCAGGTCGAGGCTGCGGTGGCCGGGAACGGCCACTACACTCCAGTCTGGGCAACAGAGTGAGACTCCAACTCAAAAAAAAAATAAAAATAAAAATAAAAAATAAATCCTTGAGCAGGTCTCAGACAAGGAAGAAGGTATAATACAGGAGGGGATGATTAGAGACCACCAGTGCTGTCTACCAGGGAGAGGGGCCCAAGCAGGACAAGGTTGCAGCTTCACACCAGAGTGGAGGCCCCAGCAGGGCAGCCAGCAAGATCTCTAGGTTAGAGAAAAAGTATGCCTCAGAAGTGTCAGGATAGCCAGGCGTGGTGGCTCATACCTATAATCCCAGCACTATGGGAGGCTGAGGTGAGAGAACTGCTTGAGCTCAGGAGTCCAAGATCAGCCTGGGCAACATGGCACAATCTCGTCTCTACAAAAAATTAGATGGGCATGATGGCGTGTGCCTGTAGACCCAGTAATTCAGGAGACTGAGGTGAAAGGATCACCTGAGCCCTGCAAGTAGAGGCTGCGGTAGCTCGTGAGTGTGCCACTGCATTCCAGCCTGGGCAACAAAGTGAGACTCCAGCTTAAAAAAAAAAAAAAAAAAGAGTGCCAGGACATCATGAAGGGGAGTGACAGCTTTCCTTCCCAGGACAGAGCAAGGCTCTTTACTGAGTGATGGCTGCTTCAGGCCACTTGTCTGGGAGCCTAGCCTCCCTGGGTCACCTTCAAGACCTGAGGTATACCCCTGTTTCTCCCACTAGACTGTAGATGCTATAAAAATGGGGGGGGGGGGGGGGGGAGGCAGGGATGCCACTTGCTCGGTGGCCTCTTTCCATTTCCATTGCCCGGGTGCTCATGGCCATAGCCCTGGTCCTCCCAAGACCCCAGGACCAAACAGCAAGGAGTTTAAGACAAGCAGCCAGTTGTGATGGGAACAAACATCTGGCAAAGTTAGGGTTGCCAGCTTTCTGGCATGTTCAGTCGTGTGACCACGTCATCCTCCTGTCTGTAGGACATAAGAACCTTGCTCGAGCCCAAGTTGGGGGCATCCTGGGTAACTCATGTTCCAGCAGATGCAGGGCCACTGCAGGAAAACCTTGCTGAGTGGTAGTATCATGTCTCCCCAAGCACCCGCTTTGTGGTAAACAGGAATGACGAGCTCCCTGTGCTCAAGGAGCTCACGGTATAGTGGAAAAAAGAAGGGAAAGCGAATACATAAACAGTTGTAAGCTGTTCTAAGTGCTAAGGTAGAAAACAGCATGGGGTTACAATGAACTGGGAGTAACTGAAAACTGTGCTGAGAATGAGAGGTAGTCACCCAGGCAAGGGTTAGAAGATAAATGCTGCTGCAGAGACCCAGGAGGATGGTACCAAGGAAGGAAAGGACGAAGGGGCAAGAATATAGTCAGGGTGTGCCATGGGGCCAGTGGGACAACAGTAAAACCCAACTCTAGATACACTGAGAGCAAGGGTCTCGAGAGGGAGAACGGTGATGGTGAGGAGCAGTAGACACCAACAACCAGCACCCATCAGGGAAAAGAGGCCTCAGGCCTTCTGCTGTTGGTGACTTTGTCTCGAAGGGGGCCCAGCTCCCTGCCTGGCATCCTATCACTTCCACCCCACTTTTCTGGGGGATCTGGGTTACAATATGCTTCTAGGCCTCAGCATACCCCACCGTAAGTTTCAGACAAGTATCTATTTTTTGCTAGACGAGTGACCAAGGTCACCTATCCCAGGCTGCATCACAACTACCGGGGAAGCCTCCCTACCTTTAGTGAAATAGACATGCTCAGGTGCTAGGACGCCAGTGCCCAAAGACCCTCAGGAGAACCAGCCTTGGAGCCAAGGGTCAGGGCTGGAGACCCACAGCAGAGGTGAGGGGACACAGCTATGAGTGGAATACAGACACATACACCCCATAAAAGCTTCCTGTCTCTGACTCCTAGTACATGATCCCAATGTACTTTTCAGTTTGTTTTCCCTTGTTGTAAAAACATAACTGCATACTACCTTCAGTTTGCGATTTTCTCAAAACTGTGGAAGCCACATAGGTTGGAACTGCTATTAAACTTCCAAAATTACTCTTCACTTTACTACAGAGCACAGGGTACATGGCAGCAACTCCTGAGCAGCCCTACACCCACCAGCTGTGCCTTCAGTCCAAGCCACCTTTGGGCTCCTGATGAAACTCCAAACCCCAGAGGCTCCTGGTTGTCTTTGTGACCATGCTGTGGGATGTAGATTTTCTAAAGGCCCAGAATTTAGAAGCTGGAACAGAAAAAGTAGATTCTTTTCCATTTAACTTTCCAGATACGTCCCACTCTTTGGGCACAGCCTAATTAATAGACCCAGTTAGGCTGGACATGGTGGCTCATGCCTATAATCTCAGCACTTTGGGAGGTGGAGGCAAGAGGATTGCCTGAGCCCAAGGGTTCAAGACCAGGCTGGGCAACATTGCAAGACCTGTTTCTACAATTTAAAAAAAAGAAAAAAAAATTAGCCGGGTGTGGTGGCACACACTTGTAGTTCCAGCTATTTGGAAGGCTGAAGCGGAAGGATCGCCTGAGCCAAGGAGGTCGAGACGGCAGTAGCTGTGACTACACTCCATTCCAGCCTGGGTGACAGAGTAAGACTTTAACTTAATAAAAAAAAAAAAAAAAAAAAAGAACCAGTTAAGTGGGTCCCAATAGCTCTTAAAGGGATGAACAAAGACGGGGACTTTGTTCTTCTCCCTTGAGGATAAAGAATCTAGCTCTCTAAACCATGCCAACATAGGAGAACTTAGAAGAACAACAAAGCCTAAAATGCCACAAATACAACTGGCTGCCAGAAGAGAAGCCTGTCACAGCACTCCTCCACATCAGCTCTGTTGTGGAATCAGACACATCTACACTGGTCCACTGACAGGAGAGGTGACCTGCCGTGGGGCAGGCAAAGCAGGCTGGTGGCAGAGGAAGCCGAGCTGAGTAGCCCACCCACAGTGCTGCCCACCCCCTGCCTTGAGGGTGAGACCTGTGTCTACTCCAGCCTGGTATCTAGGTCAGTGTGTAGGAAGAAAATCTTTCAGTGCAGAGGCTGCCGTGTGGCAGACACATTAGTGTCCTTGCTACGGGTAAACTCCACGTGTGGGCGGACTCACTTCACTCCCTAAACAAACTCCCTAACAGACAAAACCCAAAAACCTTTGTTAGAGAAGCGGAGATATGTGAAAAGGAAGTGGCTAGAAAACTATAGATGTGCTTATTATTTCTATAATTTAATAAAGTAGTTCAAAATAGTAATCCTTAGTAATGGCAGAGAACTTGTTTTGGTTTCGCTTTTTCCATGGGGACAAATAAAGTATATGGGTATCAATCTGGGCAGTGGGGGCAAAAGTTACTCTATTTCTCAAGTGTGCAGGTAGGAGGAGCCTAGGACACACATCTGAGAGCATTACTGCCACCAAGTGGCCCCGTACAAAAATTGCATTAAAATTGAAAAGTTTGAACTCCTTCAAAGATGGAAAATGCAAACATCAATGGTGAAGGGGTTCTCAGTGAAGAAAGCACACAGACAACACTAAACTGAAGAGAGAGCACCCCACCCTGCACCAAATAAGATAAAATTAAGAAACAAGCAGTAGAAATAGAAACCTTCAAGTCTGAGCATACATTTAAACAAGAGCCAGCCCTACAACCTCACAACGGAAGTGGTTTTTTCCACCTCAAGAGTTTGGGCACATGTCCTCTGAACCAAAGGCAGCTGTTGACCCAGAAAGAATAGGTGTCTTGATCCAGCAGGAGCAGGTAGGAGGTACTATGGAGGGGCAAGGGACAATGTATGGAACTAGCAGAGCTGGGAGTCAGGTAGGGAGTGGGGCTCAGGTGACCTGCCTGGTACAGACCCAAAGGTCACCAAAGGCTCTGCAAGTCCTCACCTTTGTTACAGATGGCTGTGACAGCTAGGTGTGAAGAAGTCCCTCAAAGCCCACAGTTACCACACCAGCACCCCATGAGGACCGGTGACCCAACCCACAGCCTGCACTGACCTCCAGAGCAGAACCAACTCATGGCCTTGGGGAGAGGAGGCTGGTTTGTATGATCATTTATGTATTGTTTTAAAGAGTTTAAAAAAGAAGATTATGCAGTACTAAATACTGACTTTAAACCCAATTCTTACTAACTAAAAGACAGCCACTGCTGATACTTGGGTATTTTTCCTTTTTTCCCTAAATAAAGAAACGTGGAGTTAGTTCATACACCTATGCTATAGCATGCACCCCTCCTGTCCATGAGTGCACTTCATAGTGTATACCACCCAGGTGCTTAATTTGAAGAGCCTATGATCCCCCACAGGGAATTGTGGCCACATGAAAACAGCCCCCCTGCACCTAGAAGGCAAACAAAGGCTCTAGGGGAGAAAATGTCCACAGTCGAGGGTTACTTCAGCTTTACAACTGTGACAGCGCGTACCTGGCAAAAATGGCCCCTGCTGACTGGAGACAGGTCTGTTTTGGAGAGGAAACTGGGCTAGGCAGAGCACAAACAAACATTCCTCTGGCCAAAAGCAACTGAGTGGTGGGGATGGGAGAGGGGCTTTCAGTGGGACAACCGAAAAAAACCCCAGCTATCCCGTGTTACTAATAATTAAATAATATAAACTTAAAACACACGTATTAGCCTGAGTTGAGCCTATTTTTCCAAAACAACATGGCATTAACCCAAGGAAAGTGACAGAAATAAAATCTGCCAAGGCCCACAAAGGTCCAGTCCCACTAGAACCTCAGTCTGCTCTGCTTCAGGGCAGCTGTGCCCTCCCTAGAGCCTCACCTGGAGCTTGCGGGCCATGGCCACCACCTCATGGTCGGGAGGATTGTACTTATAGCAGTTGGAGAACATCAATCGGACATCAGCACCGAATTCCTGAGCATCGCGATACTCACGGGCCTCCAGTTTAGACTGGAAAAACAAGACAGGTCTCTGTTAGCCATGTCTGCCCATGTTCCAACGGAAAGGTGGCTGGTGGCAGAATTGAGGGCTGTCTGTAGGAGCAAGCTGGCTTCTCAGTGGCTCTCCATCTGGTCCAGACCCTAACTAGGGGACAGGCCATCTCCCCAGCTGCTACACCAGATCTCAGAGCTGAGACTTGCCCTGCCAGCATCCCAAGCTCACCCACCTGGCTCATTGTGCCTGGCTGAAGGGCCGGTGGACAAAGAATCCGCAGAGGCCACACAGCCTAAGCCGAAACTGAAGAAAAGAAAGGAGGAGGCCTGGGTCTAGCTGGTCTTGGTGACACAAGGCACAGTACAGAATACTGGTCAAAGGCACAGCACCACTCCCTACTCTGCTTGCCCTGTGTTTGGGCAGACTTACTCCACTCTCAGAAGGAGAAAAATGCAAAGTCTTCAAACAAATGAAACCAAAAAGGCCTCAAAACACTGGTGAAAATGTCAGCATTTACAGTGTGCCTCCCACACAGAGAAGACAACAGGGCCCTCTCCACCACAAGAGCCTGACAACGTCACCAAGGCCTAAGCTCTCAGGGAGCATCTGCTGTGTGCAAAGTACCTGGGGCACTAACCCCCCGGGCCACGGAGGGCTTGTCTTGTTTTTCCTCAGATGAAGTAAAGGGGTTAGTGCGACTGTCAGCCACTAAAATGGCCAAGCACACTGTCTCCAAGTGTGTCCTCACAATGCCCAGCAGGGGGCGCAGAGTTTCTTAGGGCTGGTGGGACAAGACCAGGCAGCCACACAATTCATGTGCCCCCAGGCTTGGGGCTCCTCTTGGACCAATTTAGGGACAACGCAATGGTGAGTGAGGGATGGTTTGCCCCTTGCCCTCCCCTGGGGCACGTCTGAACTCACCTTGATTGTACTCATGTCCATGGGGTGCTTGATGATGTCGCAGTAGTCGTGTAGGCCCAGTGCCTCCACGTCTACAGGCTTGTAGAAGGGCCAGGCATAGGCAGCGTGTTTCTTGGCAAACATCTCCTTGAGGATGCCGCTGCAGCACTTGAGCTGCTCTGAGACTTTGCTGCTCTTCTCAGGTGCTGAGTGCTGCTGAGAGTCAGGCACGTCCTTCTTTGGGGGTTTCACAGGCCGGCTGCTCTCTCGCCGGGGGCCCAGCTTGGTGGTCTTAGGCTCCGGTGGCAGCGAGGGTGGCTCATGAATGGGATCAATGGTGGTGGGGGTGGTGGTGTCTGCTTTCCTCTTCACTCCCTTCTTTGTCTGCCAGGAGCACAAGCATGACAGGTATGGTCAAAGGTAGAAGCTGGCACAGCCACCCCTCAGGGTCACCCCCAAAGATAGGGACCAAAGGTAACTGCACAGGCAAAGAACCAAGGGCAGGGAGACCCTGCCCCACCACTCTGCTCTGCAGCTGGGACAGGATGTGCCAGCAGCAGGAGAAAGCATGCAACTGAGCTCAGGACCCATTCACTTGGAGGCCAAAGAACTTCTGAAGGCCATTTCCTATTTAATGCCAAGGACCTCTCCCCTACTGCCCATGGGAGGCACAATTTAGAAACTTTTTAGACGGCATATCTGCAGATACACATGGTCTAAACTGGAGACAGACTAGAGACAAGAAGCCAATGGGAAGTGTGATGCAATTATAGGATCTTTGGGTCAGCATGGTAGCTACTTCTGAGCCATGATTTAAACATGACAGAGATTTTTACGAAACATCTACCAGTGCTCAGGAGCCATGATAGACTGCATAAAGTACAGACAACAACAGCGCTGCCTGTCTCCCGCAAGCCCCCCATCCTTGATGGCAGCAGCCTGCCAGTGCTCGGGAAGCTCACCTTCACAGGTTGTGGGGTGGCCGCGATGATGGGTGGGTGGCTCTGCACGGGCTGGGGGGCTGGAGCAGGTGGGGGTGGTGGCTGAGGGGGCACCGGTGGGGGTGTTTGCAGTGGCTGGGGAGGCACCACTGTCATGACAGGGGTCTGGACGATGAGGTCTGGGGTGACGGCAGGGAAGGGGTGAGGCGTGGCCTGCACGGGAGGAGGATTCTGCTGAGAGGTCTGGGTCTGCGGAGGAGTTGATGCTTGAGTTGTGTTTGGTACCGTGGAGACGCCAGGTTTTGCCATCCCTATCAATCATAAAAAGGACAGAGAGTTAGAATCTGTGCTGACACATGCTGGCTGACCTTGTGGAGACATCACCACACACGGTGAGCATACATCTGCATCGTACATTTGCCTGAGAGACAGAATGTCCTGCATACCCCAGAGTTCACTCTGCCAAGCCCATCCACCTGTCCCCGGGGCCTGGAGGACAGCAGCAACAAACTGCACTTCCCACTTCCTGGAGCATCCTGACCACAACTCCCAACTCAGGCACAAAGACCCCTTCATGAGCATGGAGGCCCAGGATTAAGGGAGCAGGAAACATACACTGAGTATCAACACCAGGACTGTGGATGGGGAGTGGGAAAATGCTCCTTGGCACTCCCAGCACAGCTGCCCCCATTCCTAGAAGTGCTGTCTTCTGAGTAAGTACTACTGGCAGGGAGCCGGCAGTGGCTGCTCTTGCCAAGGTTTCTGGAAACTGACAAGCCCCCACTTCACAGAGTCACAGGGGGCGGTTGGACTGCTGCTGTCCTTTGTGGTTCGAACTGTCTCCCTGCAGCTGCACAAGCAAGTCCCAACACATAACCTCACGTGGCATGCGCAACCAGCTCCAAAAACAAGGGGTTACGGCCACAGCACGTGGACAAGGGAGCCAGAGCCTGGGCGCATGACTTGGGTTGCCACATCTTTTCACATGCACGCTGGCTGCTATGAAAACGGACGAAGAAACCAGTGCTCCACAAAAGCAGCCTTTACCTGAAGGCTGTTCTTGGGCAGTACCCATGTTTTCTGTGCACTTCAGAGAACAAGAGCAAGATTTTGCTGAGTTTCCCAATTCTCCTTCCCCAGGTATGACTCTTGGGCTTCTCCCAGACTGGAACTGAGAAGCACCACCATATCTGCCCAGCATGCAGCCCAAACCTCTAGTCCCAGGAAGTGAGGGAACGATTCCCTCTTATAAGGATAAAGAATGGGTTTTGATATATATAACAGCCAAGAGGTGATACACAAGCCTAGTTCTCCTTGGTTGCCCGTGGGCGCTGCAGAGGATCCGGCCATACCCTTTTCTGCCACCCCTTCAGAGCAGGGTGGGAGGCCAGGTAAAAAGCTGGCTGCTCCTCAGAGAAGCAAACAACTCACACCCAGGGACCACTCACAAATGTCACCCTTCTGCAGCACAAAGCTGCGAAAGACAAGATGCAAATGGCAGCTGTTAGAGATTTTCCTAGACAGCACCATATCTCTGCCAGCTGGCCTCCAGAATTCTGTGTCAGCTGGGGGGGTGGGAACGAGAATGACATGCAAAGATAGACAAGGAAGGCTTAACACTGACTTCAGCATTAAAAGCAAGCATGGCTCTGATACAACTGCATGAAGATAATATGAATAATAAACTTCAAAGCTCTAAGATTGGGGTATTAGCTAAAATTGTTTCTGGTCACATTAATTTCTTTAAAATGGAAAAGCAAAAAACATCTAAGGCACTGGCATGGTGAAGCATTCAAACAATGTCAGAGTGCCTTGAAAAGTTATACTTTTTTTTTAAGTCCCTCAACAACCCTCAGAAAAGGCAGGGTCCAATTATTTCTGCTTAGGGGAGGCCACAGGTTCATGTCACCTTGTGGAGTAAATCCAGCACTAAAACTAACCCCACTGCATCCAAACAGCAACGCAGAAGTCAGTAAATGTTACCATCTTCCCGCCATTCCCAGTCCTCCACTGAACTTGGAAAAGGGACAAAGACTGGGGAGAAATAAAGCCAATTTACTTGCTATTTCAGTACTCTACCTGCTTCTTTCCTCCCACGCCCTCTTCCTTTTGCCTGGACTATCATGATCTCAGTTTCTTCTGTGGGTAGTTCGTTGATTTTTTGCAAGAAGAGCTTCTCCAGAGCTTCTGCCATTAAGACTATGTCATCTCCAGGCTGGATGAGGAGATACACGTGGTAGAGTCAGAAAGCCCTCCCCTCCCCACCTCTGTAGACAGGGCACCCCACACCACCCTCTGCCCCAAAGTGTGAAGTGCTGTATTCAGGGTCCTTCCCCGATCTGCAACCCCAAGGAGCCACAATGGCTACGCTACCAGGTATCACAGAGGCTCGTGTTCCTACAGGTGTGCTGAGCCTGCACTTGTCTACCTGTACCTCCCTCTCTTGTCTTTTTAAGCTCTAGCTTGTCTGAGAAACCATTCTAATGCCTTTAAGCATCTACCAAGCTCAGCCAATCACTGTCAGGGGCCCTACCTGCATTGAGGCCTCCTTTGACACAATTCAACTTCACTAGAAATACTTGAAGGACACAGGATTTCTTGCCATGATACATTAACAGGGGCCCCGACAATGCTCCCCAATGTTCCCCCAAGACAGCTCACCAGGGCTCTGGGCACTGCCCATCTCACACTACTTTAGGGATCCCCACTCTGTCACCTCGTCCATAACATGCTGTTCCCACTCAGCTCTAAACTGACAGCCTAGTCTGCACATTTCGCTCAAACCTAAGTGGTGAGAGCTGAGACTTTAAAAAACACAGTAAACTTCAAGAAACTCACCTACCCATCTCTTCTGGGCAATTTTACCCACTACACCAGCAGAGGTCAAAAGCTGAGTTCTGTATAGTGTCTCCCTCCAGAGTCGTTCTATTTGAAAGGGTTGATTTTAATCACATCTGTGGTCTGAACTGTAAACAAATGATCTGGCTTCATGGCACAGCCGAGCCGAAAGGTTTGGCTACGGGGTTAGGAAGTGACCTTCAGGTCTACATGTAAGATCAGAGGACACTCGATTCTATGACTAAGAGTTATCAACAGTCATGTCCACAGTTCCAGGAGACCGTCACCCAGAGAGCAACTGAGCTCTGTGTGGGCCCCACCACACTCTCTCTCACATGGAAGTCTTTGTTTGAGCACACCTCTGCGCAACTACATTTTAGCAGGCTCTTTTCTGACAATTTATATCACCCAAATGGACTTTGTCATGAGTTGCCACTATCCTTCTCATACCTTCTCTACGTGACATGCTCAAGAACCACAATCCCAAGGGCACCAGAAGCACATGCTTCAGGCTAATAGGGATGGCTTGCAAGTTAAACATGGCCAGCACCCTCCTCCCCGCAAAAAAGATGCACCTAGTCACAGGCACGACCACAGGTCCCATTACCTCCACCTCCAAGGGTCTCCTTTGCCAGACTCAAAGCCCAGCCGTTCCCAGCACCCCTGCCCACGGGCTCCTGATATGCCCTCTACCACCGACTCCTCTCCACCCAAGGTAGCTGGACATCTGCCCCCACATCTTACCTTGTTGTAGATGTAACAATTTGTAAACATAGTGTTGAAGTCCTGGATACATTCCTGAGCATTCCAGTAATAGTTGTTTTCCAAGCGCTTCTTTATTGTTCCCATATCCATAGGCGTTTTAATGATCTTATAGTAATCCTGGAGAACAGAGAAAGCACAAGGCCAGAGTCACCTCAGCTACCACGTGGCATGTATACAGGGCTGGCCAGGTTGGTCTGGGGATCTCACTCCAGGTTGCTTCACAGGTAAAGCGACGGGAGCCACAGCACTGATAGAAGCTCTTCCATAGCATCAGCAAGTGATCTCAAGGGGAACCCCAAGATAAAGTGGATCAGGGAAGGATTCCTAAATACTGGTGGCATTTGGAGGGAAAATGTACAAGTCTGCCAACCACCCTGTCCTGGAATGGGGTGTCTTTTACTGAAATTGATGTTTTTTTCTTTTTTTGATGTAAAATATTCTTTTGCTTTTCTTTAATAATGGGGGAAGCAGATAGCCTTCTAAAAAAGCGATTCTTACCTAATAGGACAACTCATAGCAGGTCCTACTTTGTCCTCACCATTTGAAATTTTACATGTCCACAAAATGCAAATCCCTGTGTGCTGCAATCCTTGCTTCCCATCACACTGAAGAACTGTGGAGCATAAACCTCCACCCTCAGTCAAGCTCACTGGGCTTACATTTTATTTTACTTGCACACAGTCTATTGCTAAAGATTCATGAGTATCTAGATATGGTTGAACAACTAACCAGGTTAGCTGCCAAATGAGGAATCTGGACAGCCTTCAAAATCCTCTTTTTAAAAAAATCCAGCAGGCCCAATCCTCAAACCTTTAAGATTTTACTCTCCAAGTGCCAAACAGAAGAAGCCACACAGCAGGTACAAATGTCTTAAAAGCACTCAAAATCAAACTCTGTACTACCCTCACAACTAAAATGGAACCTATTCTAAAACCAAGTTTATTTTTAAAAACAATCACAGGAGGAATTCGGGGATAGATCAAGTAGTGCCCAAGTTTTCAGGTGAAAGGATCACAGAGGGCCAGGCAGCAAGCCTCCAAAGGCTGGCTCAGCTCAGGCCTCTTGGCCAGACCCACTGAGAACCAAATTCTACTACCAGAGTAATTACGCTACTAACAGGTGCTCGTAAAATCATGCTCAGGTAGAGTGTCAGAAGCACGTCCAAGTAGGTCCCATGAAAGAGGGGCAATCTGGGGGTGAAGAAGCTGTGCAGGGAGGAGAGGGCAAACCCACTGCTAGCAAGTGCCAAGCCCCTACCTGGAAGTGGTGGTGGACAGTATTGGAAAGGAGCACAGGGGGTGGGAGGTGAGGGTTGAGTTACTCTAACGTCCACGAAAAAGGGACAAAAGCCACCTACATACACGTAAGGGCTGGTACAGGTCACAGTCCTGCCCTGAACAAGGAGTACAAATGCAGATCTGGGCATCCCAGACAGGTGGCCAAGATGAGACTCAAATCAGACCTTGTTTTTTTATTAGAGATAGGGTCACTCTCTGTTGTCCAGGTGGGAGTACAGTGGTGTAATCATAGTTCCCTGCAACCTCAAACTCCTGGGCTCAAGCGGTCCTCCCACCTCAGCCTCTCCAGTAGCTGGAACGACAGGTATGCACCACTATGACCAGCTAAATTTTTAATTTTTTGTAAAGACAGGGCCTCATTGGTCTTGAACTCCTGGTCTAAGGTGATTCTCCCACCTCGGCCTTCCAAAATGCTGGGATTACAGGCATGAGCTACTGTGCCTGGCCACTCAAACCAGAGTTTAAAAAAAAATTTTTTATTTTAAAGATGTGGGGTACAATTCAGGATTAAGTATACAAGCGGTCATTTTGTCCCCACTTTGCCTGGTTTGAGATCAGGTACCCTAACTAATGTTATGTTCAAACTATACTTTCTACATTACTTTCTATGCTCTCACCTAAGGACCTAAGGTCACCTCCTTTCCTAAGAGAACCAAGTCTGAATACGTCTGCCCTGGTGTACATTTAGATTTTATTCTATGGCCAAAAGTCTCTAAGAATGGTGCTTGGTTTCCGAGTTGGCCGCAGTGTGTTGAGTGGCTGAAGGGCAAACAGGGCAGTGGTGGCAGAGGAGGAGAGATGAAGGCAGAAAGAATGTTGGGAGGAGAGAGACTGACAGTGGGCAGTAGGTTTAGAGGCATGTCAGGAGGCCAAAATACTAGTGAAGATCTGGAAGACATCAGAAAAACAGAAAAAGAACACTTTTTTGGGGTGGCTGTATTTACATCTCCCAAAGAAACGAGTCCCCAGAAAACCGAGCTTTAGTTTAACAATGCTCCTCGCCAACCAGCCCCTTTGCGACAGCCTGCACCAAGTGTCCTGAGACCACTCTTGTCCTCCTCAGTTCCCTACTCTCCCATTTCTGAAGACACTGGATCAGTACCAGCATCAAGCTGCTCCTTCTTCCTATATCAGAGCTGCTAAGGGTGATGTCAACAGTCTTAGGGATAGGTAGATTCACATACTGCCCAGAGCAAGGGAGTCCTAGTCACCCTCCAGACTCCATTTCACACAGACTGAACTTAAACTCCCAAACCCTTTGGTCTACCCGATCGCCCACATCTGTCTGTCCCACTGGCCAGCACTGTTCCCTCAATCTCACCTGGGACGCTGCTGCCTTCTTGGAGATCTCTAGTCCCCAAGCACCCCTCCTTGTCCTGTCTTAACCCTCTCAGTCCTCCATGCTTCAGTCCCCTGTGTTTTCCTGTAGAAAACTGACTCCTCTGCTCTTCTGGCTCTGAAGCATTTTCCCTTCAAAGCCAAGCTTCTTGAAACAGTGGGTTCGCATCCTCACCTTCTCATTTACACTGCTGCAAATCTGGTCTCCACTTCTATGTCACATCTTCCTAGGGTCACCAATGCCCACCTAAAGGCCAAGGCTGGTCAGGTTGGAATCCTCATCTCTTTGACTTCCCTGTAGCCTCCAATGTGGAAGTTTAGGGAATTGTCCCCTTCTGTAGGCCTCCTGTCACCCCCTCAAACAAGCCCCAGAGCCCTCTGGGTTCCACCCCCCAGCTCCTTCTCTCTTGGTTCTTTGCATTTGACTGTGAACTCTGCCCAGTCCAGTTAGAGACTAGAGTAATAACCTCCCCTAACAGGCCCACCCACGGAACACAAAAAGCCACCACAGCTGGATGCCTCCACTGCTTGTCTTGGTCAATGGTGAGCATGTCCCCTCTTTTGCCTCCACCTATTTTCTGACCAAATTCATGACCTGCAGTGTCCCCTCCTGACTTTTCTCCCCGAAGCGCATATGGCACATATTCAGTGGACAGACAGCACTGGAGAGTTGTCAGATACAATGGCTTTCAAGTCAGAAGGTCACCCTGGGGCATTCATCTTTCCAGAGTCTGGAAGCCTGGCAGAAGCTGAGGCTGTTTCTACACATAGGCAGTCCCAGCACACAGACCCAGTCAGGGTTAGTGGCTACAGCGACCTAATTCTCTCACCAGCGGTGTGTGGGACTTGGCAAACAGCAGAGGACAATTTAAAGACAATTGGTCCTAGATGTTTTGAAGAAAAAAATTAAAGGATTTATTCTGTCTGCTCACTGAGGTTCAGCTGGAGATACAAATTGTGCTTGCAGAACAGCATGCTAGGGATATGGGAAAATAGAAAACTCTCTGGGAAAGAGAAGGGAGGTAAGGGGACAAAAGAACAAGAGCAAGTACACTGAGGTCACGACAGGTAGGAAGAGCAATGCTGCTCTCCAAGGAGACACAGCCTGTGCAGCCACAGCCTTGGTTCCTCTCCACTCTCCCTCTCTCCACTCAGGGCCCCCTCTAGTGACTTGCTCCCTGGGAGACAGCCTGCTACACCTTTTCCCACCCTGTGCTCTGGATACTGCTGCTGCTGCTGGAGACCATTAATGCAGCAAGCCAGTCCCCTCCAGCAGTTTGACAAACACATCTACATCTCCTGGGCCTAACCTACCACATCTGAGAAAGGAAGGAAGGGGCCAGGATGGCCAAGTGCTTGGACTTCAGCTTATCATGGAACTAGAAGGAAATCTGTGCACATCCCTTCCCCTCCTGTTTCAACCAATATACAATTTCCCCCAGGATCCCAGTATCTAAGAAACTAATTACTTTTTAAGCCAATTAGCTAGTTCTTTCTCTCCTTCTCCTCCCCCATTGTAATTCATCAGAATTGCTGAAACCACTTACTCAAGAGCTCTGTGAGGAGAGGTTCCGAGCTCTGAACACAACTATAAACACATCTCCATACTCCCCTGAAGTCTGCTCTCACCAAGAGACACAGGAGGAGACCTTGAGGATAGTGGCCCTGGGCCTTGCCCAAACTACTCACAGGGAGGTTCAGCTTGACGGCATCCACAGGCTGCTGGAAAGGCCACGCAAACTGGTGTTTCCATAGTGTCTTGAGCACCACTCTGAGCAGATATTGCAGTTGGTTGGTCTGCCTCTTGGGTTTGTTGGGGTTGGAGGTCTCCGGGGGTGGGGGATTGGTGCTGGCTGCGTTGGCTGGCTGAGGTTGGGCCTGGGCCTGCGTTGTAGACATTTGGGAAGTTTCTAGTCCATCCCCCATTACTGGCAGATTTCTCAATCTTGTCCCAGGGCCGCTCTCCGCAGACATGCTAGTGATCCCATCACATTCTTCACCAGGCACTCTACAAAGGAAGAGACCATGAGGGACCAGTTAGCAGATGGGCACCATGTAAAAGACAAGTCCCTCCTGCTGTGGCCTCCAAGTACTGATCTCCCCTAATGGCAGATGGTTAGGCTGGCCAGGGAAGTCACTCCACACACTGTCTAAAAGGGCTCCCATGCCTACTCTCCTCAAGACGCAGCACCCAGCTGGGAAGAGGAAATCAGGTACCAATAGAGAGGGGGCAGGGCATGGAGGCAAGAGCTGACCAGGAGCTAGCAGGGGCTCATGGGGAAGGAAGTACAATAAAGCCACATCACACAAACCTGCACATCCCTTTCCCTACCTATGAGCTTTTAGGGGACTCTGCCTATGTGCTGAAGATGATGTACAGGCTCCCAGATATAACATTTACACTAAAATTCTTGTTTGTATTTGTGGCTCATTTAGCATCAAGCCAAGTCAGTAATTCCATGTGATGAGTCAGAGCCATGTAGGAAGGAGCACGAAAGCCAGGCCCACCTACCCTCAGATGGTTCACACAGTCCATTGCCAAGTGCTCAGGGCAAAGCCTCACACTTACCAGGAACATTTCCTTGTTAACTTAAATAATACATCTGCTAATGAAAGCAATCTAAAGTTTATTGTTGAGACCATAAAAATGAATGCATATTGACCTACCATTTTATTAACTAGAAAAGGGCACACTTTCCCTGGCAAAACAGTGCCTGTCTGAGGTCCCTACCTAGTTGCCCTCCCCTTATCTAAACGACTCCTGCTGAAGGCCATATCAGTTCTGCTAGCCGGGCCTCAAGAATCCTTGCAAAGGCAACTTTGTGCACCTGCCCAGTTATTCCAACGGGACAAATTCCAAGATGTACAACTGCAAGTCAAGGGGGCATACCCATGTTTTATTGCCAAATTGCCCTCCAGAAGCACACCAACCCATCCCCTGCAGTGACAAGAGTTGCCACACTCTTGACTGTTCATGAGAGGAAACATCTGCTCAAATGTATACTAGCCATCTGCAACCTTTCTGTGACACTTTTCTACTGGCAAGAAAAAGGTACAATCAGCTTTTAAAACTCAGTTCCAGTAGTAAGAACGTGGAAAGCTAAGGACTGCCTGCATCTAACAAGCATCTCTAATAATAAACATAGGAACTAAGTGTTGGTAAGAAAACCTTTGTGACTAACTTAGGGCTTAGCCTGATAAAGGGGGCAAGCTTTAGGACCAAAGGACTCTGGTATACAGAGGGAACAGGAAAAAAACGGACAGGCTGGCTGTCTCTGTCATGGCTTTCATTCTGGAATGCACGATTAGTGAATCAAAAAACAACTTATGTGTCTAGGCACCCTAGTTGCTGGTGAATTACTTTGTAATTTAGTGCAAGTGTAATTTAAACCAAGGCTCCCACAAACCTTTTTGTAAATGCAATTCTGGCAAATTGTCATATTTTCAAAGCACCAGGGGAGAACTTGTTACATAGGCATCTCTGTGGTCTATGGTTAGGGGCTGTGAAGAGCTGCAACTCTTGGTCCATGGCAGGCAGGCTGACTGCCCTGCACATAGGTCCTGGGCATGCACCTCCTGCACAAACGTCCTGGCTGCAGGACAGGCTGTCAAGGAGCTGGACAAATAAGCAACTCCAGAGAAAAAAGCCTCTTCCTTCCACAGTGCTCCGGCTGAGGGCAGGTACAGATACCACCTGGCTAGAAAAGATACAGAGAGAGTGCTGCTCTAAGGAGAAGCTGTTACAGGGAGGGGACCTGTGTGGAAGCAGCCCAAGGCCACTTCATGTAAGACTTTTAAGAAGGCAGGGCACAAGCCACTCAACTCAGAAGTCAACAACCCATGGTTGATGATGAACACATTGTACAGGCAGTCACCCTCAGTTGCCAAGAGCCCACGGACACCAAAATCTGTGAATGCTCAAGACCCCTTATAAAATGGTATAGCATTTGTACGTCACTTGGACACTTTAAAACATTTCTTTCTGAGGTTGGCTGAACTCAGATTTGGTACCCATGATACAGAGGTCCCTCTGTACTCTGGCTCTCACGGATTCAGTCTGAGAATTGTGTTTGCTTTCGGAGGAAGGGCTGTTCTTCTCCTCTTTTTCATCAGATAAAGAGTTAAGAAGAGTGCATTTTGCCTATTCAGAGAGGGGATGCAAATTGCTATTAAAAACCTGATAATTCATGGTGTGCACACCTGTAGTTCCAGCTTCTTGGAAGGCTGAGGCAGAAGGATCACCTGAGCCCAGCAGGTTGACACTGGGGTGCCTGTGAGCATGTCACTGCACTCCAGCCTGGGTGACAGAGTGAGACTCCAACTCAAAAAATAAGAAAGCCGGGCTCGGTGGCTCAGCCTGTAATCCCGTGCCTTGGGAGGCTGAGGTGAGTGGATTGCCTGAGCCCGCAGGTTCGAGACCCGCCTGGGCAGGCGAAACCTCATCTCTACAATAAATCAAAAAAAAAATTAGCCAGGCATAGTAGCGCGCACCTGTAATTCCGGCTACTCGGAAGGCTGAGGCGGAAGGATCGCCGGAGCCCAGCAGGTCGAGGCTGTGGTGGC